>WOVY01003089.1:0-278802 GCA_013436015.1 Rhipicephalus annulatus
GTTGATACGATACAGACTGATTGCCATAATTTGTGCGGCATATTGGCTGGAACCAGTCATCCTGACTTCTTGTGTCATATGTATAGTGACGTCTTGCTAGGCGAAACGAACTGATGAATTCGGTGTTATTAGTCCTCATGGCGAGACGGTATGTACAGGAAAGACGGAATGCGTAGACGAATTTAACTTGAGTATATTATATGCTTCAAAATAGGGGCAGTATGAGTAGCATACGAAACGTTGGCTATTGCACGAATTGCGCGTTTTTTGCATATACCGAGTTTTTTCAAGTTGTCAGAGGATGTAGTACCCCAATACAAGATGACAATAATTTAATGTCGATAAAAAATAATCCATTATATATCAGAACGTTTAGCTTTTACTGGTAATATTTGACGGTTTTTATTAATTAATGCAGTGACGGAATTTAACTGTTGCAAACTTTTGCACATGCTTATTCCACGACAATGTTTCTGTGAAAGTGACACCCAAAGCTTTGATCTCTCTAACAACACTAATTTCGTCATTATCAAGATACAACTTTTTTGTCAGTTCAATAAACTCTGTTTTCTAGTGTGTGGAAAATTATGGCTTGAGTCTTTTTTTGTGTTAATTTTCAAGGAATTTCTTTTTGACCACGCTGATACTTTCTGCAAGCGCATCATTAGCTAAAGATACCAACCCATCCGGCTTTACTCCGCTGAAAAAAGGGCTGTTCATCTGCGGTAACCTACCCACTTACAATTAGTAAAGAGGAAAAAATGTCGTTTATGTAGACGATGAATAGGAGCGGGCCGAGTATACTGCCCTGGGGCCCCCGGACTTCATGCGTTTAGTCTTTGAATCGAAAGTGTCATTTGAGACAAATTGACTTCTATGGCGAAGGTATGAACGCAGAAGGTCATTGGACCTCCCACGCACGCCATAGTGTTTAGCTTATACAGTAGTAGGTTATTTGCACACAATCAAAAGCTTTTGAGAAGTCGATGTATACACCTAGTACTATATTTTTATCTTCAAAGGCATCTATTATACATTCTTTTTGAGCAAGTAGTGCTTGTTCTGTGGATTTTCCTTTCAGAACCCGTATGGGCCAATGAAATGAGAGAGTGTTTATTTAGGAAGCGAACAAGTCGTGCGTGAATAATCTTTTCCAGGCCTTTTGATAAGATTGGGAGTATAGAAATTGTCTAAAATTTCCCAAATCATTTTCATCGCCCCTTGTGTATGGCAATTACCACCCTTGCTGTTTGCATTTTTTCTGGAAACAGCTACTTTCAAGCACTAAATTGTACGTGTTGCCAAATAAGGACAATAATGTCGATGATGTGCTTTATAGGGCGGATTTGCATGTCGTTTGCATCAGTGATCTAGAAGTTTTTAAGCTCCTAAATATACCGACAACTTCACTCTCCATTGTTGGGAAGAATACCATACTGGAGTAGGGTGAACTGGTACCTTGAATGGGATATGGTTTACGTTGCAAGCGCCTGACTGGCCTACCGCAATGAAATGGTCATTGAGTCGTTTGACAAATCTGAACCGCACTTCATGAGACCGTTTACACACAGGCTCGAAATCGCACGGTCAGTCTTAGGATGAACTATGGCGTTTAGTCGTTTCCACAACAGCTCAGTGTTTGCCGCGACAGAGAAATGCTTGAAAAAATATTCTTCCTTTGCTTTCTTTAGCGTAGCATTCAAGCGATTTCGGAAAGATTTAAATTTTTCCATGTTTCAGGGTTTTCTGGTCCTGATGAAATCCCAATAAAGGTATTTTTATTTTTACCTTGATTTGCTGCGAAGGTAATTGGTTAGCCATGGCTTTCGCGATTATACTTCTGTGCCTGACAACGTATGGGAAGTGCTTATTGTACAGTGTCCTCAGTTCAGCAATAAAGGTCTCGTACATGGAATTCGAGTCATGTTTTCTAAAAACTTGCCGCCAGTCGTGGGCTTCAACATCGTTACGGAAAGCGTCCAGAGATGCACTGTTTATATCTTGGAAACGCTGAGGCGGATCAATAATCCGCTTAGTTGGCACTTCATTTTCGATGAAAGTAAAGATGGGAAGATGGTCACTCATATCGCTTGCAATCGAACCGCTACAAAGGTTTTTTCTGTCGGTGGTTTGTGACGAATAGATCGATAAGGGTATTTGACGAATGAGTAATGCGGGTAGATTTACAATAGTGTTTACAAACCCGTTTGACTGCAGTAAAGCTCATGACAGTTCGATCTGATCTCTTGAGGTTTTTAGCATGTCTATATTGAAATCACCGGCAAGAAAAAGAGAATATTTGTTGGAACGAATGAAGTCAAAATATTCCTTCAAGAAAACAGAAAAAGGTGTGTATATTGGCGTCAGGTGGGCGGTAGACGACACAAAAGATATTGGATCGACCGCACGCTTAGAACTTCGAAGTTAGCATTTGAAACAGAGAATTCGTCAATGATGCTCACGTTTAGCTCAGCCTTAGCCAACAACAGCACGCCCCCTCCTTTACGTTAGAGCGGTTTAAAGCAAAGCTTTGGTAGCCTGGTGGGCGAACGGCACGGAATACTTTGTGTACCACGTTCAGATACCATGATGATATCAAACGGTACGCCCGTGCTAGCAAGAAATAGTTCGAATTCGTCATGTTTGGATTCCAGCGATCGCGCATTCACATGCAGAAAAGACAAGTGATCACATCCAGGTAGGTGTTTAAGTGAAGAAGGTTTTACAGCCATGACGGCAGTAATCTACAAGAAAAAAGGGCCACGTAGGCAACAGTCTCATAATTATGACGCGTCGGCTGACTGCGTCATCTTCTCTAAGTCGCTTGCGGAGTTTAAGCGCAGAACGGCCGAGTTTTCGTCTCGACGAGCAAAAACTCGTCCATCCTTTGTCCAGACATATCGCCAGCCTGCCACCCTCTTCCTAGCCACAGCAGCACCGAGAGTTGTTTATTCTGACGTGTCAGGTGCTCATTAACAAACACAGGTTTTGTAGAACTACAACCAAGCAATGTGCCCGTTAGGCGAGTCTTCCTGGCCTTCGCCAGAAAAGAATTTCGCTTCTCACGACGGACAAAGCGCACAATTATGTTTGGTTCGCTGTGCTTAGTCGTGAAGACGCGGTGACAGATGTCAATATCGTCTTTCGATACCGATTCTCCAATGAGCTGACCCATCTTCGAGACCACGTCAATCACATCTGGTTCTACCGGAACTCTCCCTTAATCTCTACATTATTGGAGCGAGTATATTGCTCCAATTCATCGACTCGCGCAGTCAACCCTCTCTCGTTCTCTTCCTGTAGTTTCCGATTGCTTAACTTTAGCTCTTTTATCTCATTTATGAGCTCTTTTATGTCTTTGCCCATCTCAGTCACGCTGTCGCAAGACTCGCTACAGTACTGAACGCTCTGTTTTCAGTGAGCGAAGTTCTGACATCACCTCCTTTCTAAGGCTATCAATCCCCTGTTGCATTGCCATGCTATCGCTAAGTTTATCGTCAGTGTCCTCTTTGCCCGTTTTTCGCGTGTTGCGGCCAGTCATTTCGAGATGGCCACAGACAGCAAGAACACGGAAACACAATGTTGAAAGAAAACGAATGCAAGTGACACAAGAACTCTGCTCGGCAGCAGCGCAAGAAAACAAGAAGGTACTATGGACTTAGGAGCACAAAATCTTGTGCTTACCTGCGAGATGAGAAGATGCCGATTAGTATGTGCACTGTTGACGCACTGCTGCCGAACAAAGTCGCCAGTCTATGTTACAGCGGTTTTAAATAGGTGCTGTAGGTGTCGCTGACGCTTGCGCACGCGACGTTCCTTGTCAGGTGTCGCTGACGCTTGCGCATGCGACGTTCCTTGTCAGGTGTAGAGCAGCAGCACCGGGCGATGTCACCTTCCTGGTGCGGACGGTGATCGTGCTTCAAAGATAATCGTCCCACTGCGAGATGAGAAGATGCCGATTAGTATGTGCACTGTTGACGCACTGCTGCCGAACAAAGTCGCCAGTCTATGTTACAGCGGTTAAATAGGTGCTGTAGGTGTCGCTGACGCTTGCGCACGCGACGTTCCTTGTCAGGTGTCGCTGACGCTTGCGCATGCGACGTTCCTTGTCAGGTGTAGAGCAGCAGCACCGGGCGATGTCACCTTCCTGGTGCGGACGGTGATCGTGCTTCAAAGATAATCGTCCCACTGCGAGATGAGAAGATGCCGATTAGTATGTGCACTGTTGACGCACTGCTGCCGAACCACCCAGGCATCCTTCCGTCGATCTCCCCGTACTTTATACTAGTCGTCGACTTCAACATAGACATTCTCCACATTAAGACCAAGCTTCATTCCATCATCAACATTCCCTTTCTCGATCTGCATTAATTAACAATATAATCGACGATTTTCAGTTTCTACTGTTTGTTTAGAATAAAATGTTGAGCAGTTCAGAGTACTTGGTACTCCATTAAGGCAATGCAGAGAGCCGTCCCAGTCCTAGTTGGTGAAAGAATGTGTTTAGTTAATGTAGTTCACGACTCAGAGTGTTTGTACTCTACTATGAGAGAGAGTAAAGCCATCCCGTGAGCCTCACAGTGTGTGCTTAGATAGAGAGGTCAACAATAGCCATAGAAGTGTACTTGGTACTCTTCTATGGCCGAGAATGAAACCGTCCCTTTGGGCTTCACATTTTATGACACGGTGTCAACAAAATTTCTAAAGGAAACGCGCTAAAATAGGCTACAAAGCAGGGAGTTCACTCCCACTTTGGTTACTTTTAGCATGACATTGTGTTCACGAAAAGTCTTTCAACGAAATCTATCACTTAGTACTAAACTGTGTAGGAGCAGAGAGCCGTCCCCAATACAAGATGAATGCAAAAAGTTCTCTTGTGTGTTTAGAAATAGCGCATAACGATTTGAAGTACTAGGCACTCTACTATGGGAGAGCCATTCCTTGTTAAGAGAATTTTATTTCCGTATATATCATACACAGCTTATCTGCACACTTAAAAATGGACAATGGTGAACAATGCGTGTGTACAATGCAAGCTATTATATACAGCGAAAAGAACTTATTGCATATGCAGTGACGTACAATGCAAAATTGTACAACAGAGACAGGATATTCATGACATCGAGATGATTAAACTTAAAAAAATAGTAAGGCTATGGAACAAACAAGGGTGTGTCATTCACAGTGTAGGTTAATGCTTAGCATTCACCTGTGGGGACAGTTTGCTCTCATGATCAAGAACAATATTTCACAAAGAGGACATGTTTCTAAGGAAGAAAAGGAAATACACACTGTAATTCTTTATTCTTTATTCTTTATTCGGTGAGTGCCCCGCTTTGCTCAAAAAGGCGTTACAGCAGGGGGGTTACAGACTGGAATAAAACAATTCTTCGTTTATACAGCACACTTGCTTGTCTTGCAGCCGGTTCCAGTCTCTAATGGTCATCACAAAAAAGGAATTATAAAACATGGTCGTTCTTGCTCGATACTCTTTCACTTTGCGTCGGTGGCCATGTCGACTAGATATGTAGCTGGGTTCACTGAAATGATTATGACGGTCAATCCCAGTTCGCCCATGAAAAACAGAAAAGAAAAACTTCAAACGCAGTTTTTTCCTGCGTAAAGAAAGCAATTCCCAACCCAATTCAGCTTTCATAGCACTGCAGCTGTCTCTCCGCTCGTAGCGCCCTAAAACAAACCGCGCAGCTCTGTTTTGTACTTTTTCAAGCTTATCAATCAAGTTCGCCTGCATCGGGTCCCACACAGGACATGCGTAATCCAAAATCGGTCTAATACATGTGAGATAGGCTGTATTTTTTAATGTTCGGGGTGCCAATCTTAGGTTCCTCTGAATGAAGTTTAGAGCCCTGCCGCTTTGCCAGCAACGTGATCAACATTGGCATTTCATGAGCAGTCATGCGACAAAACAACGCCAAGATTTTTGCATGTTGGTTCGGTAATAACAGTATGCGTATCTATGGTGTACGCCGTTACTATTGGTTTCTTTTTTTTTGAAACACGCATATGAACGCACTTTTTGGGGTTTAGCGTCATTTGCCACTTCTGGCACCACTGTACAATACAATCCAAATCGTTCTGCAAATAAGCACAGTCACCTTCGTTTTGAACCTGTCGATATAACACACAATCGTCGGCAAATAAACGCATGCGCGACGAAATACCCACAGAAATATCATTTACAAAAATAAGAAATAAGAGAGGCCCAAGGACAGAGCCTTGGGGCACGCCTGATGTAACGTTAATATAGGATGAACACTTCCCATTTAAAAGAACGCATTGACGCCTATTCAGCAAGTAATTGGTTATCCAGATGAACACATTTGGGTCGAAATTTAGAGTCTGTAATTTAGCCAGGAGAAGGGAGTGTGACACGGTGTCAAAGGCCTTTCGAAAATCTAAAAACACACAATCTGTTTGTCCACCTTCATCAACGTTGGAAGCCAGCTCGTGAAAGAACTCTACAAGTTGCGTCGTACAAGAAAAACCTTAACGAAACCGTGCTGCGCATTTATTAATACATTATTAGCAGTAAGATGGGTCAATATGTGCTTGGATGATATGTGCTCGAAAATTTTGCATGCCACTGACGTCAATGAAATGGGTCGGTAATTTGTTACATCTTTTTTTGAGCCACCCTTATGAACCGGAACAACATGAGAAATTTTCCAATCTTCGGGTAGAGTTCCCGTTGAAAGAGATTTTGAATAAATTATATAGAGGTAAAGGGAAATTGGCAGTGCACATCGCTTTAGAATACGAGGAGAGATGCCATCAGGATCAACTGCTTTGGATTCATCTTGGTTTTCTAGAAGAGAACATATGCCACGGACACTCAGTTCTACCGGTGGCATCAGCGGAATCGTGGTTGGGTGTGGTTTTGAAGGAACGTCAAGCTTGGGCAAGAACACAGACTGGAAATATTTGTTTAAACAGGTAGCTTTTGCTTCCTCATCAACTACAACCATATTTTTAAAGTTTAGTTCAGCCACTCCAACATGATCAGAACCCACACACTTTGATATAATGCCAGAAACACTTTAAGTTAGTTTTTCATTTTATTGCTGAGCCCTTCGAAATATTTCGTTTTTGCGCTTCCACGCATGATTTATACTGCTCCGTTAATGCTTGTAATTCTTTCACGTGGTCACTGCTTCCAGATTTCTTTAATTTACCAAAAACCCGTCGCCTTTTCCGGATTAATCTCAAAATACCGGACGTCATCCATGGCTTCTTGCGTTTACAAAGCTTTCCGGCTTGTTTCGCAGGTATATACTTATCTACGAGTGCTAACAACTTGTCCTTAAAGCTAAGCCATAAATCATTCATACTGTAGTGTTCAGCTAGGCATTGAAACACGGTCAAATGATCTAGCTTTTCGACAATTCTTGTGTAGTCGCCCCCAACTGAACAGAAAAACCTTTCTTGCCGCACTATTTGAGGTGTTTTTACATTCTTTTTTTGATTTCTGCAACAACAGCCATGTGGTCGCTGATTCCTGGAATAAACATTGACATTATTCACCAAACTGGGTGAATTTTAGAACACAAGGTCAAGAAGGTTATTATTTCTAGTTGGGCAAGTAACAAACTGGGTAAGGCCGTAGTTGTCTATTATATTTTTCATTTCTATGTTTGCGCGGCACCCAGTGCCTCGTACGCATATTCCATCATGCCATTCTAAGTCTAGCAAATTAAAATCCCCAGCAAGAAGGAATGTTCGGTTTGAAACTTCCGAGATAATCCCATTTAACGACTGAAGTGTTTTGTAGTCCGAGTTTAGGGGTCGATAAAATGCACCTACAGCGAATGAAGAATTATCATCTAGGGTAATCGTGCACCAAACAGATTCAATATCACACTGAATGTCGAGGGCAGCAGATTTCAAAAGAACTTCGCACAAGTAAGAATACACCGCCCCCATGGCTTGGTCTATCTTTGCGGTACGCGACAAAGTCACTTGCAAATACTTCACAGTCGCTGATATCATGGTGCAGCCATGATTCCGTTCCGATAACTACGTCAGCTTTAACAGACTCGATAAGCCCCGCCAATTCGTCCGTATTTTTCGTTATGCTTCTACAATTATTAAAACAGCGACGAAGTTGTGTCGGGCGTGTCTTTTTTTCAGGTGCGCGTAATTTTTTTCGCAATGGAACGACTTCCTTCTTCTCGTCATCCCATACGTACGTTTTTTCATCAAGGGAAAGCCTCTCAAAGTTCAGTCTTAATTTTGTGCTCTCACTTTTGTGGGCTTTACCGTATTCCATAACCGCTTTCGCACTTCCCGAGTAGCTGGCGCAAAATCCTGATCAATGCTGAAACCTGACCCCTTCAATTTTTTTGCGTTGGACAAAATTTCTTGCCTTTCTTTGTACGAAGCGAAATTTGCGATGATAGGTCGCTTTTTTGTTCTCGGTATACACCAATGCGATATGCCCTTTCTAACGATGCCACTTCGATTCCAAGCTTGTCGCCAACGATTTTTTTATCAATTCCTGGGATTCGTCCCATGTTTCTTTTTTATTGTCATCTACTCTATAAAACAAAAGGTTTTGTCTACGACTTCTGTTTTCCAGGTCAACGTTCTTAGCCTGCAAATTCCTCAACTCTTTCTGCAGAATCGAAATGTCATCCTTATGCTCTGTAACTATTTTGCCTAAGTCTTCGACTTGCTTCTTAGTTGCTCCAAGGCTGTCCTTTATGTCCGCTATCATTCCCTCATGCTTCGCGATCCGGGATTCAATAGAATCTAGCTTATTTAGGATTTCAGTCTGCCCTTTTTGCAGGCTTTTTAAGATATCCATTTCAACAGGGCCCGGGTTAAGTTCCACATCGCTGGAAAGCAACAACAGTAGGAACAAATAAAACACCCTTTTAGCAAACAGAAAAGACGTTCTTCGAGGCGCTCGCGCTCTTTTACGACAATGAGCATCAGCAAATGCCAAAGTGGGAGGAGCCGGCAACGCACACAATAGCCGAGAAGCCCGAATGGGATAATGCAAACCAACCTGCGTGAACAACAGGGAAATCAGCTGCATGTCCGCCAGCGTGCCGGCTCCAAATCCCCCGAGGCAGAAGCGTTGCTCGTCTATATAGGGTTCATTTTGGTCACATGGGCGCCAATGTCCGTAGGTGATTGGTCGATGGCAATCACTGAAGTTCCGCCACGCGCCGAGCTCGTCATCGAAGATAGCGGGCTCGGAATTCTTGGCGTGGTCCGACAAGGCGTGGGATGCGATACTCGCCGAAGATGACAGCACCGCTGAAGCTTGGTTTTGGCCAGAGTGTAGATCTGCGCTGCCGACAATCGCAGCGAGCCAGAAGGCAAATCCAAAACTTGCGAAAACCTGCGTGAACAACAGGGAAATCAGCTGCATGTCCGCCAGCGTGCCGGCTCCAAATCCCAATGGAGCCGGCACGCTCACAGTGGTACAAGCTCCAGCCCACCTCCTCAATAGGGGAGGAAAGGCATGGACACTATGTTGTTTTTAACAAAAAAATCGCGTAGAACAGCGTCGGAGGAAAGCCTCCTCTGACAGCATGACTAGTTCTGCATTAAGATGCATAAGCATTACGTTCCTTTACCGATGTAGTAGGGGAAACATGGCTCTCGGGGGGCGTCCCCTCAGACAGTTTAATCCCCTTCGTTTCCATAAGACGAAGGCTCCGATAGCCACTAAGAGTACGATGAAGTTATCCCTGTGGCTAGACTTCCACTGCATACCTATTTAGAACATTCTGGTAACCATGCGCCAAAAGGTGCGCGCTACTTTACATTCGCGGAAGACATATTTCAGCGTTTCGACGCGACCGCACTGCGGCCATGTGGCGGAGGGCGCCACGCCCCACGCCACATGCTGTGGCTGGGAGAGACGTGTTTGTAAGAGTCCAACGTCTTTTCGTCCGGCATTTCTGGCGTTGTTCCTCAGATAGGCTTTTAAATGCTATTAGTTCGCTCATGTCGGTAGGGAACATTTCCATAACTTCTTCAACTGAAAAATCATTTAGCCATGGTTGCACAGATTTTATAACATGTGTGTAATACGCCGGTGGCTGTTCAGCAGCTGGTCTGTGTCATTTGCTAAACCAAAAAGTCTTCTAAAGGTTTCTAGCAGATACACTACAAGTTGCCTGCCTCGATACGATGAGTCCTCTAAGAGTGCCCAGGTGTTTTTGAGAGCCAACATGCGGCACAATACATCAAGGTTTAGAACACTAAGCCCTTCCCATTTTACTGACAGGCGGACCAAGGCTCTAGCTACAGCTTCGGCGTGGCCATCGCAAAAAAAGGAGCCGCACGCAGTAGCCACTCTCAGCGAAATCCGGCGAGGTGGTCGAGCAATTCTGGCTACATAAAGCAGTGGCGCTGTTATGCTGGATTTAATTAGAAAAGCCCTTTCAGTAAAAGGTAGTTGAAAGGTTCTGGTGACTTCAATGCGTCTGTCCACTTTGTGTTGGATTTCTTTCCATGCGGTGCGGGCTACCTCACCAATCGAAAGGAAAGTTACACTTAAGACTTTAACTCCTTGGACAATTTGGACGACGTCAGGGAACTCTTCAATGTGC
Organism: Rhipicephalus annulatus; assembly: GCA_013436015.1. Classification (NCBI taxonomy): domain Eukaryota; kingdom Metazoa; phylum Arthropoda; class Arachnida; order Ixodida; family Ixodidae; genus Rhipicephalus; species Rhipicephalus annulatus. The sequence goes on from WOVY01003089.1 coordinate 10,587, forward strand.
ATCCCAAAGCATAATGCCTTGCTGTTTCCCGGATTACGGCGTGCTCCCGACAGGTAACTATACTTGGGAAATGTTCGCAAAAAGGCTCTGTAGCTATCTATGTTCCGAATAAACAACAAGATGTCATCGGCATATGCCGCTACTTTCACTTCGCCAAAGCCTGGGAGAGGAAAACCGTGTATCGAAGTGCATTTATGAATTTGTTTCAATACTGGATCTATGCATTATACAAAGAAAATTGCGGAGAGGGGACAGCCTTGTTGAATGCCAATATCTACTTCGATAGGCTCAGATGTATATCCATTTACTACTAATGACGTTTCTAAGTTTGTGTAGAGAGAGCGGAGGACGTCGGTTAAATGGGTTGGGCAGCCACAACGCTCAAGCATGGCCGATTTTTTCGATTCACGCGACTCATATATGTTTGACAGCTACCCCACTTTCTTAGTAGGGGATTTTAACTGTAATGAGAACTCCGACAGAGCAGTGCGCGGACGCAGACAAAGCAGACAATATAGTGGAGTTAGCGCATTGCGACAACTCATCCGCAATTTCAAGCTCAGGGATGCGTGGGTCGACACTCACGGGAATGACTTCGTTGCAACCTGGCAACGGGGTCCCAACATGACCCGGCTAGATCGCTACTATTATCCTGAAGTGCTAGCCACACATGTCCTTAGTTGCGAAGCCCTACATTTCCTACCGGACACTCCATGCATTACAGACCACTTTCCAGTGTCTGTAAAACTTTTCTTTGAACAATCCACTACCTTTAGAAACCATTGGAAAATGGACACCACACTCATACACGACCCGGAAAGCGTAGCATTACTGCGCAATGCACTAGAGCAAGTGTGCGATAGGCCACCTGAACCCCGTAACTGGGACGCATTCAAACACAGTTGGCGCACCGAGCTTATCAAAGCGGAGCGCGAAAGGGAAGCGCGCCTGACGACAGAGTTAAACGACACGCTAAGAAAAGCGCGCATTGTACGCAGAGGCGAGACGCTGACGTTCGCAATGCACGACTATCTCGATCAGTTAAAGGCGTGGTACGAACTTTTGCTACGCCTTAGTTCGCGCATGGCTGCGCAGTCTTTCATTATTGATGACCGGTTTCAGATCCAGCTGTTCTTCGAAGCGTTCGCAACAGCTCCTTGGGTAAACAAATGCATGTCTCTTTGGTTCAGTTCCCAAACGGCGAACAGTCGACACGAGCAGAAGACATAATGGGGGTCTTTGAAACACATTTTTCGAATCTTTTCAGGGGCGGAGAACGTGAGCAATGTAAACCTTGCCACCAGAGTTAATGAGTTTTTCGCGGAAATTTCCCGCGTACCAGAAGAGCTTCGCGATGGTCTGTGCAGCCCAGTGACGCTGGATGAATTACGCTTCGTGCTTCAGCACATGAACGCGACCGCCGCCGCCGGCCCTGACGAGATACCTTTGAGTTTCTACAAAAGCTTCCTTAAAACAATACAAGTCCACCTTTTGATAATACTAAATGGGCTTCTTGCTGACGCAATCAGACCGAATACGTTTTGAGAGAGCAGAGTTATACTCTTTCTTAAAATCGAGAAAGAGCCGTCCGATCCAACGGCGTGGAGGCCCATTCCCCTACTTATCCCAGATTATAAGATATTGACAGCCATCCTTGCAAACCGCATAACTACCATTCTACCGGAAATAGTAAGCGACATACAAACATGCTGTGTTCCAGGTCGTACGATCTATTCCTCGCTTCCGCTGACTCGCGAATTGTTCACGTATGCTACAAGAACACAAATATCTGGCATTTTCGTTTCCTTGGGCAAAGAAAAAGCTTTCGATCGCGTAGAATGAAACTATCTCTTCGCTGTGCTTGAGCGTTGTGGCTGCCCAACACATTTAACCGACGTCCTCCGCTTACTGTACAACGACTTAGAAACGTCATTAGTAGTGAATGGCTATACATCTGAACCTATTACAGTAAGTAGGGGCGTGCGACAAGGCTGTCCCCTCTCCGCAATTCTCTTCGTATTATGCATAGATCCATTATTGAAACAAATTCAGAAATGCACTTCGATACGAGGTTTTCCTCTCCCAGGCTTGGGTGAAGTGAAAGTAGCGGCATACGCCGATGACATCTCGTTGTTTATTCGGAAGATAGATGGCTACAGAGCCTTTTTGCGAATATTTCATACGTAAAGTTACCTGTCGGGAGCATGTCTTAATCCCGGAAAAAGCAAGGCATGGTGCTTTGGGATGCACATTGAAGAGTTCCCTGCATGGTGGCGTCCGAATCGTCCAAGAAGTTAAAGCCTTAGGTGTAAGTTTCCTTTCGACTGGTGAGGTAGCCAGCACTACATGGAAAGAAATCCAACACAAAGTGGACAGACGCATTGAAGTCACCAGAACTTTTCAACTACCTTTTACTGAAAGAGCTTATGTATTAAAATCCAGCATAACAGCGCCACTGGTTTATGTAGCCAGAATTGCTCAACCACCTTGTTGGGTTTTGCTGAAAGTGGCCACTGCGTGCAGCTCCTTTTTTTTTTGGGGGGGGGGGGGGAAGTGCCCACGCTGAAGCTGTTGCTAGAGCTTTGGTCCGCCTACCAGTAAAACGGGGAGAACTCAGCATGCCAAACCTTGATGTAATGTGCCGCATGTTGGCTCTCAAAAACACCTGGGCACTCTTAGAGAATTCATCGTATCGAGGCAGACAACTCGTAGTGTATCTGCTAGGAACTTCTAGAAGATTTTTTCAGTTCAGCAAACGACACGGGACCAGCTACTGAACAGCCACCAGCGTATTACACACATGTTACAAAATCTTTGCAACAATGGCGAAACGATTTTCCAGTTCAATTACTCATGCAATATCCCCCCGCCGACATGAGCGAACTAATAGCATTTAAAAACCTATCTGAGGAACAACGCCGAAATGCCGGGCGAAGAGACATCGGACTCTTACAAACACGTCTCTCCCCACCGAAGGCTGTGACCTAAAGTGGCTTAGGGAATGGGAGGCTTTACCAACGGCCGACCGCCTTGCGGCGTGGGGCGTGGCGCCCTCCGCCACATGCCCGCAATGCGGTCGCGTCGAAACGCTGAAATATGTCTTCCATGAATGTATATTAGCGCGCACCTTTTGGCTCATGGTTACCAGAATGTTCCAAATAAGTATGCAGTGGAAGTCTAGCCACAGGGATAACTTCGTCGAACTCTTAATGGCTATCGGAGCCTTCGTCCTATTGAAGCACAGGGGATTGGCCCACCTGAGGGGACGCCCTCAGAGAGCCACGTTTCCTCTTCTACATCGGCTAAGAAACGTGATGCTTATGCATCTCAACGCAGAACTAGTCATGCTGGGAGAGGAGGCTTTTCTCTGACGCTGGTCTACGCGATTCATTATTGTAAAAACAACAGAGTGTCCATGCCTTACCTCCCCTATTGAGGAGGTGGGCTAGAGCTTGTACGACTGTGACATTACAGTGCATTTTCCTTTTCTTCTTTACAAACATGTCCTTTTGTGGAATATTGTTCTTGAGCGCGAGAGCAAACTGTTTTCACAGGTGAATGAAAAACATCACCCTATACTGGAGTCACCCCCCCCCCCTTGTTGTTCATATAGCGTTACTGTTTATTTAAGTTTAATCATCTTGATGTCATGAATGTCCTGTCTTTGTTGCACAATTTTCGCACCGTACTTCACTGCACACACAATAAGTTCTTTTCCTTTTGTATAACAGCTTGCATTGTACATACGCATTGATCACCATTGTACATTGTTCTCTGTGCACATAAGCTGTGTATGATATATCTGGAAAATAATTTCTCTTACACCAAGGATGTTTAATTGCATCTATTGTATTGTTATACCATTGTATCATGATATCGCATTGAGTTCTTGTGTACCTGTATGCCATCATTGCCATGTATATTTGAGCAGATGTCTTCACTGTAACGTAGTGATCCTTCCATAAACAATATGGCGAATTTCTTCGATGAACGTGTGTGCACCTCTGCTATAATGCAGTGGAACGCACGAGGTTTGCGAAGCCGATTGTCTGACTTTCGACAACGGATGTTTAAATACAAATTTCCGTTGGTTGTAATATGTGAGCCGAATATAATGTCGTCGTTTCGTATTTCCGGATACGTCATTTTATGGTCACGTGATGATCGAAATGCGAGCAAAGTAAATAAATGCGTACGTCAAGATTTAACGTACGTGAGATACGCCGTGGCTCCTCATTCTTCTAACGACTATATTTGCCTATCTATAAAGCACAAGCGACGTTCAATATCAATTATTGGTAGATACATTTCTCCTAGAAGCCACGCGGACTGCTCCCATCTCTTGTCTGTGCTCCAAGCTTGCCCTGGACCACATGTATTAGTTGGGAATATTAATGCACACCATACCATGTGGGGTTCGGCCTCAATGAACACCCGCGGTAGGGACATTGCTGATCTTGTGCTCAATCAGGGCCTGATGTCCATTAATGATGGCTCACCTACTTACCTCCGTGGCGCATCGTACAGAAGCTGTCTAGATGTAAGTTTTGTGAGCAGAAGTCTCTTGCCTACCACCTGTTGGTTCGTAGACGTTGAAACACATGGAAGTGACCATCTCCCTACATATATACAGCTAAAAGGATTCCGTCGTAGATTGGCCAGGATTCCAAGCTTCTGTAAATGCTCACTGCGGGAACTTTCAATCTATATCTGAAATAGAAAGCTTAATCGCATCAGACTTAACAACGCATACGAAACTTGTGAGTGTGTCGCTACCGACATCACAACTTGACGCACAATAAGAATACCTTCGTGCAATCCGTCGCCGGGCAGAGAGAAAATACAGGAGGGCAAAATAACCATCTGACCTATCTACAGCACGCCAAGCACAACGACATGTATTGAGACACCTCGATAAGCTCGATAGGCAACGGTGGAGGGTATTTTGTAGCTCTCTTGACCCCAGAAAACCCCTGTCTCGAATATGGCAAACTGTCCGAAGCCTTCAGACGCCCACTCAACAGTTGTTCCCTTTCCGATTTTTGGCTCTAAAGCAAGGTCGACCTGAAGTACAGGTTGCAGAAGTTTACTGCCAATTACTCGTACGTATGTCCTCCTCATCGATATCACCTTCGTGTTTAGCCTCACCGCCATCTAGCGACGATCGCCTCGACTTACCATTCACAATGCACGAACTCGATGCTGCGATTTCTGCGTCCCGACGGTCGTCCGCACCAGGCCCTGACGGAATAACTTATTCGGCTCTATATCACCTCAGCCAGGAAGCAAGGCAGGCTCTCTTGTCGTTCTACAACTCTACGTGGGAAACAGCGACAGTCCCAGAGAGTTGGAAGTGCAGCCGCATAGTGGCCTTACTGAAACCAGGCAAGTGTTCACACGAGTTGTCTTCTTATAGATCCATTGCCCTAGCAAGTTGCATCGGTAAGGTGATGGAACGCATGGTTCTGGCAAGATTGGAATGGCTGCTGGAGAATAATGTTGGCTTACCAGATTTTATAAATGGCTTCCGTAGAGGTCGATCATCTATAGACGGTGTTGTAGATCTAGTTTCTTCGGTTGAAAAGGAAAGACAACGTCGGAGATTGGTAGTGGCCATTTTCTTAGATATAAAGGGCGCGTACGATAGCGTCTACCATGAGGCCATTCTTGACGCACTTGAAGACATCGGCGTAGGTGGCCGACTACACGCATGGATAGGGAGCTATCTCAGAGGACGTACCATTTTTATGTCGACATCCGACGGTGACACGGCCAGGCACCTCGTAAGCCGTGGAGTTCCGCAAGGCGCCGTCCTGAGCCCCATGCTCTTTAACATAGCACTCATTGGCCTTGAAGCTGAGCTTCCCGACGTTGTCAGAATCAGTGCGTATGCGGACGACATATGCATATGGGCATCTGGAGCCACGCGACCACAACTGCGAGCAAGGCTACAACAAGGCACTTCAATAACATCTAAGTACTTAGGTCGTCAGGGCCTGGAACTTTCAATAGCAAAATGTGCTGCATTGGCATTTACAAAGAAATCAATGTCGCGGTACCCAATCTTCGCTCACGGAGCAGTGATTCCCGTGGTCAAGCACCACCGCTATTTAGGGGTCGTCATTGATCGCAACCTGTCCTGGTCAAAGCATGTGACTGTGCTGCGAAACAAACTAATCAGTTTTGTGTATGTTCTTCGTGTTATAGCAGGACTGAGATGGGGTTCTTCGGAGAAAAGTCTTCTGCAGTTATACAAGGCATTGTTTGTGGGCTATATAAGGTACAGCTCACCTGTGCTTTCCAGCATGCGGGCAACGTGCCTTCGTATTTTAGAGAGCCTTCAGGCACGAGCACTGAGAATATGCCTTGGCCTACCATGGTGCACGTCAACCTCTAGCACTCTAGAGGAGTCCCGCACCTACCCTATACGGGTTTACACGTCCTGTGAGCCTCTTCGAGTGCACCTTAGTCTGCTGACCCGACATGCACAGCACCCATTGTCGTCGCTACAAGTGGACCGACCAGGCTGTACCTATTCGCGATGCCTCAATGCGCATTGGCACATGATCCCTTCAGGTTTTGCACCTGCCGTAATCCCTGCAGTGCCTCCATGGACATTGATAAACCGCTGGTGTGCCTTCACATATGTGGAATTTCGTATAAGTCGCGTGTTTCTTCTATTGTCCTCAAGCAACTCATCTTGGCACATTTAGATGACCGATACAACGACTGTGTGCACATTTACATCGATGGATCTGTAACTTCATCCGCCTCAGCGGCAGCCTCCGTGATCCCTCAACTCAGTATTTCCCGACAATACAAATTAGATCATAGGTCATCTTCGACAGCTGCAGAATTTGTTGCTATACAACAAGCCATAAAATTTGTGAACGACCAGGCACCGCGTAAATGGACGATTCAGTCTGATTCAAAATCAGCGCTTCAAGCTATTCATTTTTGCTCAAGAAGAGGCCAATTTTACGAGTTAGCGTTAGTAATCGTTCAAGCGCTTGACCTAACACACAGGAGCGGTCACTTGATTACACTCCAGTGGATTCCTGGACACTGCGGCCTGGTTAGCAACGTAACAGCCGATAGCGAAGCAAGAGCGGCAATATACAACGCTCCTATGTACGTCAAAGTACCATACTCGTGAAGTGACATATCACATTGTTGAGATCACTCATGCGCGAATGCGCTGCCACTTACTGGTCGCTACCAGATCACCGGAACAAGCGCCTGCGGGAAACAGACCCCGGTATCACTTTTCGTCTTCCAGATAAAATCAGCCGAAGACATGCTAATATACTGCACCAAATTCGCCTGGGCGTCGCCTTCACTCGCCACTACACCCACCTAATCGGCCGTGCGGACAGCCCGAATTGTGAACGCTGCCAAGTGCGCGAAACGATAGCTCACATATTTTGTGACTGTGTATTATACGTGGCGCAAAGAAAAATGCTAACTGCAACGTTGGCAAGCATTGGATGAACACCATTAAGTGAAAGCCACATATTATCAGCAACGAACGACCAAACAGTGTCAAAACTGCTACAAAGGCTGTTCTAGACTTTATAAAAAGCACTGGACTAGAAACTAGACTGTAGGGTACTATGCTAAGTGGCTACGGTACATACGCACCACCTCTTCTTGTCCCCATCATCACCCGTCATCCCTCTTTCCTTCCCCTTTCCCTTATCCCCTGTGTAGAGTAGCAGGCTAGAGCAAACTAGCTCAGGCAAACCTCTCTGCCTTCTAATAAATTTCCACTCTCTCTCTCTCTCTCTCTCTAGTAATGTTGGTCGTGATACATAGATGTGCCGAAGCGTATGTGCCCTGTTACTGGAATGGTATGAAGCCTTTGTGTTCTGTACAGACAGACAGACAGACATACAGACAGACAGACAGACAGACAGACAGACAGACAGACAGACAGACAGACAGACAGACAAATAACTTTATTGGGTCCGGAGAAACGCTGCTTCTTTAGAGCAATATCGCGAGCCGCTCCCACGTGAAAAGGGGGAGGCCTAGCTTCACCGCCGCGTCGTGGGCTCTCTGAACAGCTCGTAGTTGTGGTAGCAAATCTGAACTTCGTAAGGCAGAGTCCCAATCTTCTTCTGTGAGCAGACTTGGGCCCTGTAAGAAGGGGCACTGCCAGAGCATATGTGCTAAGTCACTAGCCTCACCACAATCAGGACAGGTAGAGTCAAAAGCCTCTGAGGAGACTATGCTGAGGAAAAATAGGCTTGGATGGGACCTGGTCTGAAGCATTCTAAACGTGATGGCTTGAGGTCTAGATAACTTGTTGTGTGGTGGAGCAAATGACCGCCTACTCAACTGGTTGTGTTTAGCCATTTCACTGAATGTAAGTAAAGCGTCCCTGATCATCTCACTGCCAACCTGCGGACCTACGTCCTCCCCAGCGCGGAGGGTTAGTGCGCGCGCCCGGGAATGAGCAGTGTCATTCAGGTTTACTTGAGAGTCCAGTAGAGGTTCGAGATGTGCAGGAAACCAGGTAATGGTATGTGGAGAAAGTGTCCTATTTTCAAGTAGTTTAAATATTTCAGTACAGACGGAACCAGAGGCGAAAGCCTTGACCGCTGACCTTGAGTCGGGGAAGATTTGAGATCTACTGTCATCCAAAAGGGCAAGGGCTACAGCCAACTCTTCGGCTCTTGAGGGAGTAGAGTACCCAAACTGAGGCAGCATTGATAATAAAGCCCATATTATTGACGGAAATAACAGAAAACCTAGCTGAGCGACCTTACTGAGCGGCATCGACAAAACAAGCTGAATGAGGATCATTCCTGATGTTCTTCAGAAGTGTGATGACCCTAGCGCAGCGCCTTCCTGCGTTGTGCCGAGGATGGACGTTTCGTGGAAACGGATAGACTTGGATGGTAGTACGCTGTTCATCCGGTAGTTGAAGACGGTGATCCTCTACGAGCGCCGGACTGAGGCCTAGGATGGACAGAATCTTCCTACCAGCCGGCGTAGACGACAGGTGAATTAGCTGTACAGTTTCTTGGGCTTCAATGATCTTATCTAGGGTGTTATGAACTTTTATCTTAATAAGCCGTTCAGTGCTTGTTTGCACGGGGTTGCTCAACACCCTTTTTGCGCTTTTTCTGATCAGAGTTTCCAGCTTCTTCTTTTCGAATTCATACCAAGAGTGCATGGCAGGAACGTATGTTATGTGGCTCATGAGGAAAGCATGAAAGAGCCTCAGTAGATTGTCTTCTCTGAGTCCCCCTTTTCTGTTCAAAACCTTATTAATCAACCTGATCATGTTCTCGGTCTTGGTTGAAATCGTAGCGTTGGTTTGTCCGTTGTACCCATGCGACTCTAATCATGCCCAGCACTCTAATAGCGTCCACTCTCGGAATGGGGGCGCCACTGCCGGTGTGAAGTACAATGTCTACCTCTGATAAAGGCTTCCAGTTTTTTGGCCTGGCTCCTTTTCTATTGGGCCTGTATAAAAGCAGCTCCGATTTACTCGAGGAGCACCTCAGCCCTGTGCCAGCAAGGAAGAGCTTTGTCTGATCGATGGCTTCCTGGAGTGCAGCCTCGACTTCCCCTTCGCTACCTCCGGGACATCAGATGGTAATATCAGCGTAAAGCGTGTGGTTGATAGCAGTGTAGATAGCAGTGTAGACAACTTGCATATAGCGATGTTAAAGAGAAGCGGAGATATTGTCACGGGCTAAGTAGATGCCTGAGGATGACGACGACGAAGTGCTGAACGTGAACGTGCTCGGACTGCAGCAGCGTTAAACGCATTTGCTCGCCAGTATATTCGCCAGTACGCATTTGCTCGTCAGTGTATACTTTATTCCCCGTAACATCATTGGCGGAGGTGCTGAGTACCACTCGCTATACAGCCCAACAAGCTGGATCTTCGCAGCGGACGGCGGATTGCAGCTACCACGATGACTGACCAGGCTACTCAATGTCAATAAGATCCGTCAGCCCCGCAACCAATCATTGTGGTGCAACCTCGTGACCCAGGCCCATTCAACGGCACAAGTGGCATAGACTTCGATGACTGACTGGTTCTATATGAGCGGCCTATATGTTTCACGTGCCATCGGATAGGACACATCGCTCGCCGTTGCCGCAGCCGTTGGACCTCATCACCTCGACCGAGCTTCTATGACTGGGGGCCTCGCTCCGAACGTGCACCTTATGCCCCTTCCTACCGTGCTGAGACAGGTGCACAGCATAACGTCGGACCAGCCGCTCGCCATCGCCCGTGCGTTGTCAGTCCCGCTCGACCCAACCCCACCGTTCTCAGTCTCTCTACGACCGTCGCTCGGAAAACTAGCCGGTGCAGCTCCCGGAGGTGACGCTGCATACATGACTCGGACTGCAAATCCTCTGATTACTTCTGACCAGTGGTGCAAGCTTCTTACAATTCTCGTTGATGGTTCACCTGTAACTGCTGTTATTGACACCGGTGCACAAATATCTGTGATGAGCTCAGACCTCCGCCGCCGCCTCCGAAAAGTTCTGACGCCTGCGACTGCACCTACCGTTTGTACAGCGGATGGGAGTACTACTGCTGTGCTTGGAATGTGCACTGTGCGATTAACGATTTCTGAGCATCAAACTTCAGTTCTGTTCGCTGTACTGGAAAATTGCCCTCATGACCTCATCCTTGAACTCGACTTTCTGACTTCACACGCTGCGCTCATTGACTGTTCCAAAGGCCTTCTTCGGCTAGAACTACCATCCTTCTCAGAGACCGTCTCTACAAGCCCACCTCATCTACGCTCTGTCGATTTCCTCAGACTTCCGCCGCAAGCCGCAGTCCAAGTCCAAGTTAAAAAGAAGGACAATAGCAGGAGATTCTGTGTTGATTACCGCCATCTCAACCATATTACCCAGAAAGATGCCTATCCCTACCGCGCATAGACGATGCACTCGATTGCTTGCACGGTGCCAAATATTTCTCTTCAATACACCTTCGCTCAGGCTACTGGCAGATCGCTGTGGATGACAAAGACAGAGAGAAGACAGCCTTCGTGACTCCTGATGGACTTTATCAGTTCAAGATGATGCCTTTTAGATTATGCAATGCCCCACGACTTTTGAGACATGATGGACTCTCTCCTTCGAAAGATGAAGTGGACCATCTGCCTCTGCTATCTTGACGACGTTATTGTTTTTTCGACTACTTTCGACGACCATCTTGCCCGTCTGTCCAGAGTGCTTGATGTTTTTCGACGTGCCAACTTGCAACCTAACTCGTCCAAATGCCGCTTTGGGCAACGCCAAATCTGCGTACTCAGCCATCTTGTTAACGCTGTGGGCGTTCAACCAGACCCTGCGAAAGTCTGAGCAGTTCGCGACATCCCCACACCCCGCTCAGCCAAGAACGTCCGAAGTTTTCTGGGACTGTGCTCCTATTTCAGTCGTTTTGTCAAAACGTTTGCTGAAGTAGCCCGTCCTCTAACCTGCCTCCTCAAAACGGATGTCGCATTCACCTGGGGCCAACAGCAAGCAAACGCCTTCTCGTCGCTCGTTGACATTCTCACCAATCCACCAGTCCTAGCACACTTCAACCCATCTGCCGTCACGTAGCTTCGTACTGGCGCCAGTGGCCACGGCAAAGGCGCAGTGCTGGCGCAGCGGCAACAAGGCATGCACCGCGTCGTCACATATGCAAGCCGACTGTTGTCGCGCTCGGAACAAAATTATTCCATCACAGAACGTGAGTGCTTAGCTCTCGTCTGGGCCATTGCGAAATTCCAACCGTACTTGTATGGCCGGCCATTATCAGTTAATACGGACCACCCTGCGCTTTGCTGGCTCTCCTCACTCAAGGACCCTACGGGACGCCTTGGTCGCTGGGCGCTCCGCTTACTAGAGTACGCTTTTTCCGTATCCTAAAAATCCGGACAACTTCACAAGGATGCCGACTGCTTGTCCTGTTACCCAGTCGATCCCCCTAACACGATGGAAGATGGACAATGGCCCTCGTTCTTTCAATTACTGACTTCACCGAAATAGCTGCTGAACAACACCGCGACCCATATTTGCGTGCTATTATCAATGGTCTGCACTCTCCCCACCTGACTACTCCTTGCAACTGTTCGTTCTTCACAACGACATCTTGCATCGCTACAACGCCCGCTCTGATGGTGCTGAGCTTTTACTCGTTGTTCCTGTGCATCTTCGCTCAGACGTTTTGGCCCAGCTCCATGATGCTCCCTCCGCTAAACACCTAGGGGTGTCACGCGCGTAAGACCACATTCGCCGCCGATTCTTTTGGCCTGGCCTCTACCGTTCTGTGCGACAGTACGTTGCGACATGCGACCTCTGCCAGCGCCGCAAGACACCTGCTCTAGGACCTGCTGGTACCAGCCCATTGAAGTACCAGATGAGCCATTTTTCCGAGTCAGCCTCGACCTTCTAGGACCTTTTCCTGTGTCGGCCACTGGTAATAAGTGGAATGCTATTGCTACCGACTACGCAACGCGGTATGCCGTTACACGCGCCCTCCCCACCAGCTGCGCTACTGATGTAGACGATTTTCTTCTTCATGACATCATTCTGCGTTATGGTGCTCCCCGTCAGTTAATCACTGCAGGCGGCAGCTGTTTTCTATCAAAAGTATTCGACGAGCTCCTGCGATCCTGCTCTACCCACCACAAGTTCACTACAGCGTACCATCCGCAAACCAACGGCCTCACGGAACGCCTCAACCGTACCATGACAAATATGTTAGCGATGTACGTCTTCAAGGATCACAAAGATTGGGACATCAACTTACTTTTCGTTACCTTCGCATACAATAGTTAACGTCATGATACAGCTGGATTTTCACCTTTTTACCTACTGTTTGGTTATGACCCGCCTTTGCCCATGGACACAATGCTCCAGTCTGACGCCCCCTCATCGACTGCTTATGCTCGTGATGCCCTGGCCCGAGATGATATCACCCGCCAAGTCGCCCGGGATCGGTTATGTGCCTCGCAGCTTAACCAAAAGAGAGCTTACGATCGTCGGCACCGCGACGTACAGTACTCTCCGGGGTCGCTCGTCTTGCGCAGAGACCATCACGTCGTGTTGGTCTCTGCGAAAAACTGATGTCCCGTTACGCTGACCCCTACCGCGTCATACGCAAGGTCACCAGCGTGACCTATGAGATAGCTCCACTCCATACCACGTCAGTACCAGCTTCAGTCCCGACCGATATAGTGCACGTCTCACGGCTTAAACCATACTACTCCCGCCTCGAGAATTGATCGCACCGGGACGGTGCTTCTGCCGCCGGCGGGTAATGTCACGGGCTAAGTAGATACCTGAGGATCACGACGACGAAGTGCTGAACGTGAACGTGCTCGGACTGCAGCAGCGTTGGGCGCATTTGCTTGCCAGTATATTCGTCAGTACGCATTTGCTCGTCAGTGTATACTTTATTCCCCGGAACATCATCACAGCTCCTAGCTGCGTGCCTTTAGAGTCCACAGCTATGGGAGAGGACTTGAGGTCTCCGACATTGAGCGTGGCCTTCCTGGATTCGAGAAAGGAGCTGACGTATCTGTGGAAGGCTTCGCCTAGTCCAAGATCTGAAATGGAGTTTAAGATGTGCGCGTGAGAGATGTTGTCGAACGCTTTTTCTAAGTCAAAACCCAGGATGCCTCTTACGTCCCTTATGTTCACGTCTATGATTTGATGTTTGAGCAGCTTCATTGTGTCCTGTGCGGACAAAGACGGACGAAACCCAACCATGTTGTAAGGAAAAAGATCTTTCTTCGCGATGTACTTAGAGACACGGTTGTAAATGACGTGCTCCGCCACCTTACCGACACAGGACGTTAGCGATATGGGACTTAGATTGGCTTAACATGGAGGTCGCCCAGGCTTGGGAATGAAGACAACCAATGCCATTTTCCAAGAGTCTGGAACAGAACCTTCTCTTCATTAGCGATTTATCTCATTGGTAAGGGAATTGATGCATTCATCTTCCAAGTTCCTGAGGGCCTTAGTTCGAGATGCCATCCGGCCTCGGAGCCGATCGTTCATTAAGATTTTGAAGAACTTTCCAAACGTCGCTGGTGGTAAAGGGCTCTCCGAGCTCATTGCAAAGGGGTTCCGTGTAAGACGGATAGTCTGAACTGCTCGAGGAGCCAATGGGTAAATGTATGTGAGCCAAACCACCCAGTATAGCGTCTTCAGAATCAGACTGTCTTGCGGCATGTATCAGTTTAGCAATGGCTTGCTTTTGATTACTCTTAGAATTAGACTCGTGCAAAAGGTGCTTTAGCAAATTTCATTTCCCTCCTATTCTCATTTGGCCATCAACAGAAATAATTGGACCCCTCATCCCACCGCTGCCTAGAGAGGGTCTGGCAATGGTCTTCGGCGTTTTGGTTAAGTTCTGCAATTTTTTTGCGGAGCCGACGATTGAGCCTCTGTCCCTTCCACCTATTCAGTAACAATTTCTTGGCCTCTAGGAGGCCCGCAAGGCGGCCGTTCATCCTATTCGTTTTTAAATCTGGGTGTATCTTTTTTGTCGCCTCACCAACGTCTCCCTACAGCTGCTTGGCCCAATGATCCAGGCTGGGGGTTGAGTCTTTCACTTGCGTGCGTTCTTTTTTAATATGCCGGAAGTAATCCGAATCTGTGAAACTAAGCTCTCTTACGGGTTTGCCCTTTACACTGATATGGCCCGCTAAGACATTATGGTCACTACCAAGATCCACGTGAAAGTTGTGCCGAGTAACGGATTCAACATTTTTAACAAAGGCAAAATCCGGCGTGGTGTCCCTCGTGCAGGAGTTACCCATCCTGGTCGGAAATGCTGGGTCCGTGGCCAGGGTGAGGTTCCAATTCGCCGCTGCTTGCCACAAATCCTCGCCTTTACGGGATGACCACAGATAACCCCAAGCTTGATGTGGAGCGTTGAAGTCACCCGCCACCACAAGCGGGGAGATACCGGCCCTGGCGGCAGCCCTAATCAAGAGCGCCGCAGACCTTTGTCTCGAGTCATTTGGCGAAAAATAAATCTGTAGAATGACAACGCTACTCTTTAATTGACCCCCCAGAATAATTTAGACCAATGAGTGTTTCACTTTACTACTGTTCATAGAACGATGATGCGAGATATATGTACATCCCTCAGATACGAGCGCGCAAGCGCCCCTTTGTCCATCTCAATAAAGAGCGTGAGATGTGTAATCCGGCAGCATGACAGAATCCGAAAGCGTCTTCTGAAGCAAAATGACGTGCGGCTTTTCAGAGTGAGAACGAATGAACTGCTGAAGAACTGCCTTCTTGCGGGTAAACCCCCAGCAGTCCCACTGCCAAATCCTGAACTCTTTAGGCGGACGCGCCATGGTTAGACTCGAATGATAAGTGCCTGCGTTCGAGCCCGTGGACTTTAGCGTCCAACGCACAGAAGTTAGCATCCAACGTATTGACCTTGGCATCCAGTGCGCTGAACTTGTCCGCCAAGGTATCGACCTTAACATGAACCAATGCGACTGTTTGGCTAAGCGACTGGAACATGTTTCTGATCTCTGTTTTAAAACTATGCAGTTTTTCATCAAACGTGGGCCTCTTCAAAGCCCTCTTTTTGGCTGGACGAACAGTACTCTGCACTTTTATGGGTGTTTCGACCGGCGTCTCCGTGGGTTTTTCTACGGGCGTTTCCATGGCCGTTTCCGTAGGTGTTTCCACGGGCGTTTCCATAGGCGTTTCAACAGGCGTTTCGAGTCTAGTGAGCTGAGGAAGTTGTGGAGCCTCACTTTTAGCGTTATTAGCATTCTTAAGTGCAACTATCTCGACTCTAAGTTGCGCGATCGCCTCCTTTAGTGCAGCGTTCTCCCTTTCTAGCTGAATAATTCTATCATTGTGCTGCTCTGGCAGTATGGCCCCCCGTTACCTGTTTGTGGGATCCATTGCCGCGGTCAGCCCTCTCGGTCGCTGTGGCAGCAGGCACCTGATGTTCTGTACATACTGTAAATGAATTTTTTTCTAAACGGGCCTGTGTTTGTACACAATGGAAGGTGCAAATGCTATTTTATTTTTTGCATTTATATCATGCCACTTTGGTATATGAGCATGTGGAGGTTACGAAAAACTTTTATGGTGTTTTTATAGTGCCTATAAATGCCTATTTTTTATGTTTGTGCCCAAATTCTTATAGGTGCTTCTAAATGCCTCTTTTTGAAATTACTGCCTATATGCACGCTTATAGCCTCGAATTTCGCGGCAGCCCTCAGAATACTGCAGACCCACACGTACCCAAATACCCCATTTTATAACAGACTCTACCCAAATACACGTGGCACAGATTTATGCAAGCTATGCCTCAATGACATTGGCACATCAACTCACATACCAAAAAAATTGGCAGATTCCACGTACAGTGGTAATCGATGATATGCCAAGCACGAATGAGAAATGTTGATATGTCGCTTTAAGGTCAGCACAACGTTACGAGGTGGAAATTAATGTTGCCGTACATGAATTCCGTGTCATGATTATCACGTTTGGATGTGTCGTTTACCTTCGCCTTCTATTCACGTCACGTGATACCGAATTTGGTATAGGCAGAGCTAGCAAAATGGCCGCGGGCACGCTATGAACGTGGTATGCTGTCATGTTCATACATGACACGCGTGTCAGAATTATCATGTTTGCACCAGTCGCATATTTCGTCATCCTTTGACGTCACGTAACACCGAATTTGGTATATGTGGAGCTAGCAAAATGGCTGCGAACGCATCATGAAGCGCCCAATATACTCCAATGTAGCGTTGACGCGTGCGCACGCTGGGCACAGCGACGCTACATTAGCAAAACGCGAGCACTCTATTGTCTGACGCCAGGCGCGACCAGCGTCCGTCGGCGCGGCCCGACGGCAACCAGTCCTAAATGCAATATGCTGCATTTCGCGCCGATGCGTTACCCAGACAACACGGCGGGTCCCTCTTTTTGTGACGGAGACGCGCTGAAGCGCGCATTCGTCGAAGCAACGCAGCGTGGCGTACGCCTGGCGTGGAAGCCGGTGTGATGCTACGAAATAAACGCCGGTGAGCACGCGCACCACGTCACGTCGAAATGTAATGCCGCCTTAATTGTAGCATGTAGTTATGTTCTCATATGACACGCATCTCATGATTATTATTGTTTGAGCAAGTCACAAAAATTCGTCATTCATTGGCGTCACGTAATAACAAATTTAGCATTTAAGCTAGCGAAACTGCTGCAAGCGCATCATCAGCGTGGCATGTAGTCATGTTGTTACATGACTGGCATGTCGTGAGAATCATGTTTCGTTGTGCCAGTTACCTGTGCCGTCCGTTCATGTCGCGTAATATCGAGTTTGGTAAATGTTAATTTAGCGAAATAGCTGCGAGCGTCTCATTAGCGTCACATGCAGTCATGTTGTTAAATGATACGCATCTCTTTTTTATCATGTTTTCATCATTATCATACATTTGTGATCCATTCAGGTCCCGTAATACCAAATTTGGTATAAGTGAAGCTGGTGAAACGGCCGCCAGCACATCATGAGCGTTTCATGTAGTCATGTGGTTACATGACACACATCTCATGATTGTCATGTTGGCACCAGTCACATACCTTCGTCACTGTAATACCAAATTTGGTATATGTGAAACTAGCAAAACAGCCGCGAGAGCATAATGACGGGCCCAATATACTCCAATGTCACGTTGACGAGCGCGCGCGCTAGGCACAGCGACGCTACGTTAGCAAAACGTCTGACGGCAGGTGCGACCGACGCGACCAGCGTACGTAGGCGCGGCCCGACGGTAACCGGCGCGAAATTCGCGCCGATGCGTAAAGCCTAAACTCCATAAGCGCGAAAATGCACGCGGCAGCGACGAGCGACGCGACGTAGATCGTCTTCGCGCGATCAGTCGCTAGCGCAGGCAAACCTCATTCACGCGACGGCTTCGGCGAGCGAATTCCACTGTTGCTGGCATGAGGCCGTCAACTCGCACCAAGAAAACGGCGTAGCGAGCGGTTTCCAATTTAAAAATAAGATATATTGTTGTGTAATGGAACGGAAAGTGTTTATTATTGCCTTGCAGCACTTTTTATATGCGCATGCGTAATAAACATTGCGTTATTTCTTGTTGCGCATACGTGACTCGGGCAGGGTCACGTGCACCTATGTAGTCTTCGTCTTTTCCGGTTTTTCGCTATTGGCTGCTTGAGCCCAGCACTTCCGGGCGATGAGCGACGGTTTCCAAATCTGGAGAACCGAGCGATCGCGCGAAAACTACCCCGCGACACGTCGCGCGAACGCCATGTTTCGTCGCTAATAGCGTCGCTCGTCGCTGTCGCGTGCATTTTCGCGCTTATGGAGTTTGGCCCTTACCCAGACAACACCACGTTTCCCTCTTTTCGTGAGGGAGGGACGCCTGACACGCTGAAAGGTGCATGCGTCAAAGCAACGCAGCGCCGCGCGCTAATGCGAGTATATGGCAGAACCGGCGCCTGGCGTTGCAACGCCGGCTTGACGCGACGAAATGAACGCCGGCGAGCACGCGCACCGTGTCACGTCCAAATTTATTGGCGCCTTGAATGTGGCGTGAAGTGATGTTTTCACATGACACGTATCTGATCATTATCATGTTTGCACCAGCCACATACCTTCGTCCTCCATTGGCGTCATGTAATACCAAATTTGGCATATCTGAAGCTAGCGAGACGGCCGCGAGAGCATCATGAGTGGCATGTAGTCATGTTGTTACATGACATGCATGTCGTGTTTATCATGTTTGGATGTGCCATTGACCTAAGTCGTCCGTTCGCGTAGCGTAATACTAAATTTATTACATGTAAAGCTAGCAAAACGGCAGTGAGAGCATCATGAGCGTAGCATGTAGTCATGGTGTTACATGACACGCATCTCATGTTTATTATGTTTGCACCAGTATCACTCCTTCGCCATCTATTCACGTCCCACAATACCAAGTTTGGTGTATATGAAGCTAGCGAAACTGCCGCCAGCGCATCATGAGCGTGGTATGTAGTCATGTTGTTACACGATACGCATCTCATCATTATCATGTTTGCACCAGTCACATACCTTCGTCATCCATTCACGTACTGTAATACCAAATTCGGTTTATGTGACGCTAGCGAAACGCCCACGAGCGCATCATGAGCGTGGCATGTTGTCATGCCGTTACATGACACGCATATCATGATTTTCATGTTAGGGTCTGTCGCTTGTATTCGCCATGCAATCATGTCATACCTTACCAATTTTGCCCTATGCCATGTGAACGAAGCCACCTGAAAAGCTGCAGGACCGTTAATAGTAAACCATGACAATCACAACACCAATGTCAAGAATTTCATGTTATGACTATAGAAATGTGTTCTTATTTAGTCATGTTATGCCATACAAAGTTTGGTATCGATACCATTTTCGAAACGGCCAGGAGAGCTAAAAGTCATAGGCGGCTAGATAGATAGATAGATACATACGCTCAAAGTCACTGAAGTTCGCCGAGAAATGTTTCGCATTTAAAACTGACAGATCCCACGTACAGTGGCAATCGATGATATGCGAAGCACGAATGAGAAAGGTTGATATGTCATTTTGAAATCAGCACAATGTTAAGAGGTGCAGGTAAATGATGCCATACATGACTTCCGTGTCATGATTATGATGTGTTGCTTACCTTCGTCATCTATTCACGTCACGTGATACCAAATTTAGTACGTGCAAAGCAAGCGAAATTACCGCGAGCGCATCATGAAGGGCCTAATACACTTCTATGTAGCATTGACGCGCGCGCAAGCTGGGCACAGCAACGCTACGCTAGCAAAACGCGAGTACTCTATAGTCTGATGCCAGGCGCGACCAGCGTCCGTCGGCGCGGCCCGACAGCAACCGGTGCGAAATCCCACATGCTTCATTTCGCGCCGATGCGTTACCCAGACAACACTGCGTCTCCCTCTTGTCGTGAAGGAGGGACGCCGGACCCACAGAAACGCCCATGCGTCAAACCAACGAAGCGCGGCGCGTGCCTACGAGTATATGGCAGGACCGGCGCCTGGCGTCGCAAAACTGGCGTGACGCGTCGAAATGAACGCCTGTGAACACGCGCACCGCTTCACGTCAAAATGTATTGGCACCTTAACTGGGGCATGCAGACATGTTCTCTCATAACACACATCTCATGATTATCATGCTTGCACCAGTCACATACCCTTTAAATGCGAAGCATTCCTTAGCGAGCTTCGGCTACTTTGAGCGTATCTATCTATCTATCTATCTATCTATCTATCTATCTATCTATCTATCTATCTATCTATCTATCTATCTATCTATCTATCTATCTATCTATCTATCTATCTATCTATCTATCTATCTATCTATCTATCTATCTATCTAGCCGCCTACGACTTTTTGCTCTCCTGGCCCTTTCTATAATTGTATCGATACCAAACTTGGTATGGCATACCATGACTGTATGAAGCACATATTTGACTAGTCATAACATGAAAATGATGACTTGTATGTCATGAATGTCAAGATTTACATGTCATGCTCCCGTAACTCTTGCGGTGATTTCGTTCACATGGCATGTTGCAAAACTGGTATGGTATGACATGATTGCATGCCGAACCCAAGCGACCGACCTTAACATAAAAATAATGACATGCATCTCATGTAACAACATGACTACATGCCAAACTCATTATGCGCTCACGGTTGTTTCGCTAGCGCCACATATACAAAATTTGGTATTACGGTAAGCGAATGGATGACAAAAGGAATGTGAGTGGGGTAAACATGATAATTATGAGGTGCGTGTCAAGTAACAACTTGACCGCATTCCACGCTCATGATGTGCCCTCGGCTGTCTCGGTAGCGTCACTTATACCAAATTTGGTAGTACGGGACGTGAATGGATGACGAAAGTATGATACTGGTGCAAACACGATAAACATGAGATGCGTGTCATGTAACTACGTGACTACATGCTGCGCTCATGATGCGCTCGCGGCCGTTTCGATAGCTTCACATGTGCCAAATTTTGTATCACGTTACGTCAATGGATGACTGATGCAAACATGACAATCATGAGATGCGTATCATGTGAAACATGATGACATATAACAGTCAAGGTGCCAATACATTTCGACGTGACGCGGTGCGCGTTCTCGTCGGCATTCCTTTCGTCGAGTCACGCCGGCGTTGCCACGCCTGGCGCTGCTCTTGTCAAGTACTCGCAGGCGTGCGCCGCGCGGCGTTGCTTTGACGCATGCGCGTTTCAATGCGTCCGGCATTCATTTATCAGGAAGAGAGGGAGACGCAGTGCTGATTGGGTAAAGCATCGGCGCAAAATTGAGCACGTCCCATTTTGCGCCGGTTGGCGTCGGGCCGCGCCGAGGACGCTGGTCGCGCCGGTCGCGGCTGGCTTCTTACTACGGAGTGCTCGCGTTTTGCTAACGTAGCGTCGCTGTGCCCAGCATGTGCGCGCATCAACGCTACATTAAAGTATATTGGGCCCTTCATGATGCGCTCGCGGCCATCTTCAAAAGTCCACATATAACACACTTGGTGTTACGTGACGTCAATAAATGACGAAAGTATATGACTGGCGCAAACACGAAAATGCAGACAAGCGTGTCGTTTAAAGGGCTACTAACCAGGTTTGACAATTTCGGGCTGACAAGCGCGATACGTGGACGAGGCGTTCATGATCATGTCTGCCAAAATTTGCAACGCTACGCGCCGCGCAAATGGGTCGAATTTCAAGATGAACGCTGCTTCCCCTCCCCTCTGCCGGCGCATGCCTAGAGAATGAGGGCATGACGTGGGCGTATGAATGGCCCAACGTATAGGCAATGCAATGACGTTAATCCTCCACGTAGACGACTCTGCTCTGACGTTGTACACAGTATATCACGTGACATTGCAAAATTATTTACACAACACGCGTACTTTATGTATTCGTTGCTTTAGGAGATTAATAAAGCTTGAAATAAATAAGGAGGCACAATAAAAAATTGTGGGCCTTTTTCTTTCATTTTTTCCCGTGAAATGCTACGAGATGCAGGCCTAATGTGCCAACGTTTCGCATGCGTTTGTTTCCCCGCGGTCAGCGCATAAAAGAGACGACCACCGTGGAGTGCTCCTACACGTTCGCGCACTCATTGTGCTCATTTACTCTACCGCGTCTAAGCCAGCGTGTCCAAACCATCCCGCAGTAAGAGGCAGAAGACCACAAAATAACGCTGGTCAACAAAGCAACGTTGCTCGCGTGCTCGGAGGTTGGACTTGTTTGGGCACGTCATGAGCACGTCACCTCCTCGTCGGATGCTGGAGAGGGTGGTGAAGAGATTTGGCTTGCGAAGACCACGCAGAGGAGCGGCAAGGGTTTAGAGCTCACCTCCTCTCATCCTCGTATCGCACCGCTTCAAAAAACCTGTTTTCTCCCCTCGTGTTGAACCAATTCGCAAAGCTTTTGTGGCAAAATGTTTCTCATCAGACACCCAACAACTTCCACTGTTTAACTAAAATTCGGTATGGGGCCTGGTGAGTGGCCATCTAAGGAATTGACAACATACCACGCCCATAGCGTGCTCCCGGCCGTTTCGCTAGCTCCACATACACTAAATTTAGTATCACGTGCCGTGAATAGATGACGAAAGTAAGCGACACATCTAAACATGATAATCATGACACATAAAATTAAGTCATGTACAGCCTCGTTTACCCCACCTCATAACATATATAGTGCTGATTTTAGAGTGACATATCAGCCTTCCTCAAA
This sequence comes from Rhipicephalus annulatus, assembly GCA_013436015.1. NCBI lineage: Eukaryota > Metazoa > Arthropoda > Arachnida > Ixodida > Ixodidae > Rhipicephalus > Rhipicephalus annulatus. The sequence continues at coordinate 33,371 of WOVY01003089.1, forward strand.
AGTGCTTCGCATATCATCAAATCCCGCTGTCACGTGTAATCTGCCAATTTTTTTTCACCCATTGACGTCGCGTGATACCACAGTTGGCTTGTGTGAAGCTAGATAAACGGCCGCGAGAGCATAATGACGGTGTCATGTAGTCATGTCGTTACACGACACGCTTGTCATGATTAGCATGTTTGTATGTGTCAATTACCTATGTCGTGCGTTGGCGTCACGTAATACCGAGTTTGATCAATGTGAAGCTAGTGAAATGGCCGCGAGCGCATCATATATGTGAATGTAGTCATGTTGTTACAAGACACGCATGCCATGTTTATCATGTTTGCACCAGTATCATACCTTCGTCATTCATTCAGGTACCGTAATACCAAACTTTGTATATGTGACGCTGGCGAATCGGCCGTGAGCACATCATGAGCCTGGCATGTAGTCATGTTGTTACATGACACCCATGTCATGATTTTTATGTTAGGGTATCTCTGGTGTGTTCGCCATGCAATCATACCATACCATACCAGTTTTGCAACATGGCATGTGAACGAAACCACCGCAAGAGGCGCAGGACCATGAAATGTAAATCATTGCATTCATAACATACGTGTCACGATTTTCATGTTATGACTAGTCAAACATGTTCTTCATACAGTAAAGTTACGCCATACCAAGTTTGGTATCGATAGAATAATCGAAACGACCAGGTGCGCTAAAAGTCGTAGGTGGCTAGATAGATAAATAAATACGCTCAAAGTCACCGAAGTTCGCTAAGAAATGTTTCGCGGCTCTCTGTCTGTCTGTCTGTCTGTCTGTCTGTCTGTCTGTCTGTCTGTCTGTCTGTCTGTCTGTCTGTCTGTCTGTCTGTCTGTCTGTCTTTCTGTCTGTCTGTCTGTCTGTCTGTCTGTCTGTCTGTCTGTCTGTCTGTCTGTCTGTCTGTCTGTCTGTCTGTCGGTGGGCTTGCCTGCTTGTCCGCCGAAACGATACCCGAAACGACCAAAATTCCACCCCATCTGCAGAGCCCTCCAATATTGCTCAGGTGTCCACCAATATTGCACAACTCATTCTGTGACATTAGATGAAGATTCCATTTCAGAATGCATTAGGGCCGTTCAACGCGCTTCGCGCCCAGCCGCAACGCACGTGCCAGGACTCCTACCACGCGCAAGCAGGGGAGAAGTAAGCCCATTGGCGATGCTGTTTCACCCTCCACAGCGTCGCCAATTGGCTTAATTTCCCCCACTTGCGTGTAGTACGGGTCTCGGCACGTGCGTTGCGGCTCTGCGGGAAGTGCGTGGAACGGCCCTTAAGCTCTTGAAACCATCCTTTTCAGCTTACGCAGATGGCATCCCCATTGCCTTACTGAAGGCCTATGACATTATGCCTGTACTTCACCTTAAATTCCATAGATATCTTCTTGTATTTTCGTTCGTTTTTTGAAAAATCAACTTTTTTGATGTTCTGATTTTTTTATACACAAATTGTATTCTGCTTGTATACTTTCTTGCGCCGCGGTCAAGGCGGAAACATGACGTCGACCAAGCGGAGTTTGCTCTGTTCACTTCCCTGCAGATGCGTACACGTACAGCATGCAGTACAGCACGTACAGCATTTCGCATTGTGAACAAAGAATCTGCGCCTCAAAAGTGATGCCGTGTCACCCTGCCGCAACAGCGCATCAGGATGCCTTGACAGGCTGTCCTAAAAGGGAATGCAGGGGCAACAACTTCAAGCGTGTTGTCGATCCCGAGGTGAGTGCTCCAACGGAGGTCCCTGCCACAACCACGTGGCGCGATGCGCAACGGCACGACACGGAGGCCTCGAGAAACAAGCGAAGAGAACCCAAGGTTCGTATCGATTACTGGTCGCGTCGTACGCGGCGCGCATACTTGTGTTCACCCCTCTCGATGCTACACGTGCGGCGTGCAGCAGCCGACAACTGAGCCACGGGCGCCCAGAGATACGTCCCGATAACTTGCGCATGCACGTACCAACGCTGGGGGAGCTGCTCACATCACGTCGCGAAGGTATAGCAGAAACCTAAACTATCTTTTAAAACACGTTGTAATTATTTTTTCAAGGTGCACTCACGCTAACCGGTACATTTCCTAAACGTTTATGGCCTTGGCCTACTATTTGACGCAAAAAAACATTAACCGAAAGATTTTGTGTCAGTACTTCTTCAAAGGAGCACTGACATCAAATTTACTCATGCTAAGATTTTTGCGTCAGCGAGTAGCTATAGACTCCGTAGCAACGATTCGCGACCTAAAACGCAACTGAGGGATCAATAACTATCTCTTTTATTGATTTATATTACTGGGATCTAGCACTTGTGAAGAAGAAAACGCATCGTTGGCAAGCAACATCGCCACCGCTTGGGTACTGGGTGCTGGGCTTCTCTCGCTCGGCTCGTGCTGATCATCACCGGCATCTGCTTGACCATTGCTCTTTCCCGATGGTGTTTCATCGTAGGACCACCGTCGCAACAGTCGCCAATAAACCCCTTTTCAATTGGTGGAGGGTGCTGTCATTCCCCGTTGCCTGAACCTGGGTGCTGCCGTTCGCCGTCGCCTAAACCTGGAGCGGCGCAACCGAACTCCACCTCCCATCATGGCTACCAACAACGCGCAACCTGGCTCTTCCACTCCATCCCCCAGCAACCCCGGCGTTCTTCGTTTGCGAGAGCCCAAGGTCTTTAGCGGAGCTGATGAGACCGACGTGGAAGACTGGTTCGCTAACTACGAACTGGTGAGCGCAAAAAACAAGTGGGATGACGCGGACAAGTTGACTAACGTCATCTTTCACCTCACTGACGTGGCCGAAATGTGGTATAACAGCCACAAAAACGACATTACGACGTGGTCCATCTTCAAAACATCGTTCGCTGACGTTTTCGGCCGACCCGCTGTCCGCAAGTCTAGAGCCAAAGAACGCTTGCGGACTCGCGCACAGAAGCCATCTAAATCGTTCACCAGTTACATCGAAGACATTATTGGTCTTTGCAACCGTGTGAACACCGCCATACCCGAGTCGGAGAAGATTCAACACATCCTCAAAGGGATAAATAACGACACATTTCAGATGCTCCTGGCGCGCAATTCTGCCGTTGTTGTGCAACTTGTGACTTTATGTCAAAGTTTCGACGAGTTGAGGAAGCAGCGCGCCCTGACTCGGCCATTTTCCTCACACGCTGAATCATTATCTAGTCTTACTTGTGCTCCTGATTACTCAACAACCCTGCAAGAGATCAAAGACTTTGTGTGTGAAGAAGTAGCTCGGCAGCTGTCGTTGATTCCCTTCACGCAGCAGCCGCCGTCCTCTCGTCTGCCCTCCCCACTCCGCGACGTTATTGCCGAAGAGGTAGCTCAGGCTGATCCCGTCGCTGCCCACCAGCAGCCTGTGGCTATGCCTGTTCCCCATGCGTCGGCTATGCAGCCCGTGGCCGCGCCTCTTACTTATGCCCATGTGGTACGCAGCAGACTCCTCCAGCAACATTTGCCCCCTATGTCTGCGCTTGCTCCCCACTCTACCCCTCTTTCGACACCTTGGGCCGCACCGCGAGTCAGCAATTCCTGGCGCACTGCTGACAATTGACCAATCTGCTCACCTGCGGTACTCCAGGACACGTGGCACGATATTGTCGTCGTCGCTTCCAATCGCAACACAACGCTACTTGGCCGTTACCTATGACCCGCAGTCCACGCACCTATCTGCTGCATACCCCTCACTGCAGTATGGCTACACTAACCTTTCCGAGTCTCAGTCACCCCAGCATCAATCTCCAACTCACTCTCCCCGCTCGCCGTCTCCTCGCAGGCGATCTCTGTCCCCAATGCGTCCCCGACCCACTTCCTTCAACCGCGAAAACTGAACGCCGCAGTTCCAGAGGCAAGAACTGCGCCGTCGTCGAAATGCCCAAGTCATCGCACTTCACTTGCTAACGTCGTCGCCATATCTGTCGATGGTGTTTCTACCTTTGACCTTTTTGACACAGGTGCTGCCGTTTCTGTTATAGCCGCCCAGCTCTGCTGCTCCCCACTAGGTAACTGAAGTCGAGCTTTCCTATCAGAAGTTGTCACGTCTCTGCTTTCTGAATGCCATTTTGTTAATCGCAAGACCACGGCAAACCACCCGCAGACTAACGGGCCCACGGAGAGATTTAACCGCACCCTTGGCGATACGCTCGCGATGTATGTGACATCCGATCATACTAACTGGGATCGCATTCTTCCATTCATCACGTTCGCATACAACACCGCGGCACAGTCTACCACTGAATTTTCACCTTTCTTTTTTCTTTATGGACGCGAACCATCCCACACCATCGATACTCTCCTTCCATACCGTTCTGACGCATCCGAATGCGCATCTGTGTCCGAAGCTGCCCGAAATGCGGAAGAGTGCCGTGAACTCGCACGCACCCTTACGTCACAAGAATAGCAGCGCCAGAAAGAAAACCAAAGGACGAGCGGCAACTGAGCGAGCGAGCGCCGACCTTGAGTATATATACAGCGCGACGGCGCATGCGCTGTCAGCTGTCGAATGTTCTCGAAGGAGAAGCGCGCGCGCGGCACAGATGGCGACGGCGCGACGGCGCATGCGCTGTCAGCTGTCGAATGTTCTCGAAGGAGAAGCGCGCGCGGCACAGATGGTGGACGACGGCGCGACGGCGCATGCGCGCGCGTCAGCTGTCGAATGTTCGAGAAGCGGTGCGGACGGCGCGGACGGCGCACTACAAGGCGCGAGTATAAGATGCTCCCGCATCTAAAACAACGCCGACTCTTTCAAAGCCACAGCTATTCCCCGGGATCACTTGTATGACTGGCTGTTCCTTACCAAACCCCCGGCCTTTCCTCAAAACTCGTTCCAAAGTACAAGGGCCCATACCGCGTTTTGGAGCAAACCTGGCCGGTGAATTCTCTCATTGAACCACTTTCCCCATCTGACGACATGCGCCGACGTTGACATGACATCGTCCACGTCGCGCGCCTTAAGCCATATCATAGCCCTCAGCCTCCAGACTCTTAGGTCGCCAGGATGGCTCTTTTTCGGCGCGGGCAAATTGTGAAGCAGAAAACGCATCGTTGGCAAGCAACATAGCCACCGCTTGGGTACTGGGTGCTGGGATTCTCTCGCTCAGCTCGTGCTGATCATCGCTGGCATCTGCTTGACCGTTGCTCTTTCCCGATCGTGTTTCATCGTAGGACCACCGTCGCAACAGTCGCCAATAAACCCGTTTTGACACTATTCAAAAACGGCCGGCGATCCCGCCATTTTTAGCGCTGGGAGCACCAGCAGTGGCGCTACCTCACGGTCACCTCCAGATCACGCCACAGCTGACCACTTCTTCACAGAAAAGAGTGACGTCAGGCTCAGCTGCTGCACAAACGTTTCGTCTGCTAGGCGGACTCATTCAGTCATGCCTTGTCACCTGCATTGCTGTCGTCTCCGTACAAAGTGTCGACTCGGGTTCAATACGATAGTCTGGAGCTTGGAATCCCCGCAGTTCGTGGCGTTGCGAATCATTTTTGCTTCGATCGACCTTTTGCAGAAGAGTGATTTCGAAATGGACGCCGTTCCAAGCAGCACAACAGAGGTGCCGATGATGCACGCTTCAGCCTTGTTCACACGTGTGTCTCAGTTAGCTATTTTGGTGTGTTTTGGCGTGCAAAGCATTCAGGTATACGCAGAGAGGTTAATGCAATATAGCTATCGCGAATGAGCATCAGCGGAGAAATAGAATAAGTTTCCTGCTTGTCGGGTTCTTTTTTGAACCTCCAGATGGCCCCACCTATCGAGCCTCTCGTGGTTAACTTGGTATTACCACTTTTACGTGGACGCAAAGTCTACAGATAACTAAAATTTAGCAATACCTGCGTGTTACTTGTTAGCGTTGATATCTGACTACACACTCTTCCACTTTTGATAGCTTGTGGTGATGTTGACGTGTAACACATACGTGATACGAAAAGACACCCTCATTGCGCTTTTTCCGTGCTTCGAACCAGACGACTGCAACTCACCTGCAACTCACAACGATTCCCCGACATGCTGACCAACAAGCATACGTTTAAGCATGCTCTTTTATTTCGTCATTCTTTTAAAGGTAGTTTTCATCTTGATAATTTCACGAAATCATTCAAACCGGTGCGATGAAGATTAGACGCGACGAGCCACGGCCGGGCTTGACGGCACCTGCGCGTGCTAGCCCGACCTTGGACGAGTTTGTGCGTTTCTGCACTTCGACGCCAATCGGCGCCACGATAAGAACACTCGGATCTTACACGTCATCGCTACTAGGGCATCGTAACTCAGGATGTTATTTGTGGAATGTATCACACCAAACACGTAGCAGTACTGTCGATTTCGCAGGGCAGTCTATTTTTCGTTTTTTCTCCTTAGCTTTTTTTCTACGCTGTTTGACATCGAATTAAAATAACTTTCACGTGACGGATGCCATTCAATTTTGGCCGAGAAGACCTATGCATACGAAGCGATTGAATGATGGGCCTATCTCGATCTTGAAACTTGATATCAGTGCTCCTTTAAGTCTGGCTGTAAAAGTGACGTCTTCAACTACCACCTTATTTCCCTTCTTTGTGCCGCATCAAACATCTTTGAGCTTGCTCTTCACAATACATTCTCTTTTGATGTAAAACATTCGTTGATTGTGAATCAGCAAGGGTTTCTCGCCGACTGCTGAACTCTCACTAATTTTGCTAGTTTCATGATGCAAGTCACCATATCTATTTCGCAGAGAGGACCGGTTGACGCTATTTACTGTGACCTAAACAAAGCCCAGCCAAAGTAACTGACACACAATATACCGCATCTTACTTTCATCTATTGTTCACATCTATTTAACTCTTTAAAAGGTATGACATTTCTTAAGAAAATTCTGGCACTTTCAGCCCATCTGTGTATTCCACCATTCACAACAGCTACCGTAGCCGTTTAGTCAAGTGTCTCAATCAGACGCACTAATTCAGCCATGGCTTAATTTCTCCAATAGTAAACTTCACGGCCATGTAAATCTTCCCCTCTTGGAAGCCTTCTAAATGCGAAAAATTTCATAACAAACTTCTGCCACTTTGAGCGTACCTATCAATCGAGCCATCTACTGCCGATCACATTGCGTTCCCGAGGCCCTTTAGTTAATCGATATACACCAAAATAGCATGCGGCGATGCGTGGCTCTATGGTGAATACAAATGACAGGTGGTACTGTTAAACTCACCCCATGCATGTCGTGTACCACATGATTTACATGCCATGCTGAGCTGTCGTTGCAGCCGTCTGACAAGCTTGGTGTGTTATTTTGAGCATACTGCAGGCTCAATCGGCCCTTGCAGGAGTGGTTACAGAGTACAAAATAAAGCATACAAAGAGAAAAAAAAAGAAAGTCACAATCATGAACAGAAATGAATGGCACGACCCTTCACAACGAATAATTGAACAGTTGTGCAATTCATGACAATATCCGGTAACATGTTATAATAAGCAATTGCCGAGGAGAACAGTGAGTATTTGTGAATGTTAATGCGGCTTGAAGGTTGTCCGATTGCCTTACTGTCCCTATCGGAAAAAAACGAATGGTGGGCATGGTGGAAACCACCACCCACCATTATAGTGGATTAGTGTAGTGGGTGAATGGTGGGAAACGCCCACCATGGTGCATGGTGGGTATGGTGGGTGCTGTAGTGCCGGCAACACTTGAGCGCGAAATGACGTCATAATCACCGTGACGAGCTGCCACAAAAAATAAAAAAGAATTCTATAAAAACAGTATAAAAAACACCCGTCCCGTAAAAAAAAATTAAGGCGCCACGGAGGATCGAACGTGCAACCTGCGGATTCTCATTCGAAAACGCTAACCACTGCGCCACACCATTTTTTTTTTCTTTATTTCCGGTAAACTTCACAAACGGGTTACTAAGATATATTACAATTCACTACATACAATACAAAAAAAAACTTAAAACTTAACTATACCACATCGCATCCTAGAATTCCTTCATGGTCAGTAGGGCTTCTACCCTTTCTACCCATAAAGGTACACATTCGTCTGTTCTTACTACCTCGAGTAATCTTGAGATGCTTTCCTTAAAATACTCTCTTGCTGGTCTTCTGTCTGGGTCACAATGAAATCCAGCCATTCTAGAGCGCCATATACTGTGCAAGGCAGTCATCATGAGAAAATCGAAAGGTAATCCATCCTCGTTCTCTATTGCCAGATACCTGATACCATGAGGGTCTAACGGAAACTCTTTTTTGATTGTCCTTTGTAATACGTCCCAAAAATAAACTCCTTCCCAACAGTGCAGGAAAACATGGTCAATAGTTTCCGGTTTCTTACAGATTAGACAGTGAGATCCCCAAGGCATATAAAACCCACGCTCCTCTAGGAAGGTTCTTACAGGAAGTGTTCCAGTGTGTAATTTGAAAAAGAACGTTTTCGCGCTTGGAGCTGCAGGCATTTTTTTTACTCGTTTAAGTACGTTCTGACCCTTGCGTGCTGTATATAGCGCTCTGTACAGTGGGACGGGAAGCATCGTGTCACATAAATCTTTGTACAGTTTTTTCTTTCCAACAGACCACAGGTAGTCAGTTGAAAAGCGAACACACAAAAACCGCACGCTGGCCACTACTTCCTTCATGTATCCTTGCACAGCCCCTGGGGTAACATGGGTGCTCACAACAAACTCGGGCAACAGTCTACTTAGTCTTGTTTGACACACTGTTAGTAGGAAAGGATCTCTTGTCTCACGAAAAAAGAAAAACCTATTTACTAACTGCTTGATAAACAGATGTCCTAGCCCAAGGCCTCCACACTTCACCCGTCTAAACAAATTCGTGCGACTGCACCTTTCCCAGTTAGACCCCCACACAAATATTGCAAACACCCGATGTAATTTTTGCACATTGACCCGGGAACAGTACAGCACTTGCATCACATACCACAGCTTAGACACAAAAAACCAGTTGCATGCAGTAGCCCTAGCAAACATGGACAGATAAGTTGCATTCCACCTATTCGCTTTCTCTTTAATTTCTTTCGTTTGCTGTGTCCAATATTCATCAGTACTTTTGTATGACTCGAGCGGTACTCCGAGATATTTAACTGGCGTTCTTGTCCATTGAATGGCTGCAAAAAATTCTGGTGTTGAAGGCCAATATCCATGCCAGAAGCCGAGGCATTTGCCCCAGTTTATATGGCTTCCTGTAACTTCGGCGAAAGATTTAGAAACTCTGATTGATTCTTCAATACCGTCATAGGAAGTGCTACAAATCGCAACATCATCAGCGTATGTGAGTAATTTGACCTCTGATGATTGTACTCTAAATCCATTAATGATGTCATTCTGCAATATCGACTGACATAAAGTTTCAATATAGATGCAAAACAAAAGAGGACTAACAGGGCAACCTTGACGCACTGAGCGCTCGATTCTTATGGGGGGGCCCAATGTCGTGTTGATAATTAGTCTCGTACTACCGTTCCGATATGCCATGGCTACTCCGTCAATAATTATCTTACCAACATTAATGTGCTTCAATACTGCAAACAAAAGAGCGTGGGAAACGCAATCAAACGCTTTCTCCAGATCCAGCTGGAGTATGGCTACACGAGCATGACAGGTGTCAACATATTCGAGCACGGATCGCATTTTATGAATGTTTGTAACTATGGACCGACCTTTTATTCCACACGTTTGGTGTGGACCGACGATATCTTTTATTACTGACTGAAGTCTGGCCGCCAAAATTTTCATTAATATTTTGTAGTCTACGTTTGTCAGTGCGATTGGCCTGTACGCTGTGACGTGCCTGAGCTTTTCAACCTCGTCTGTTTTCGGAATCAGAACGGTACGCGATTCACCAAAGGATGGTGGTAATTTCTTTTCCTCATATGCCTCATTAAAAACGCCCGCGAGTATGGAAGACAATTCGCTTTTAAAACATTTGTACCACTTGGCACAAAGACCATCTGGTCCTGGAGATTTCCCAGGATTTAACTTATCAATCGCCCGTTCAACTTCAGATGCAGATATAGATAATTCCAAAGCGTTTTTCACTTCCTCACTCACTTGCGGCAGGCGTCCTAAATATTCGTCTTTAAATCTTTCTAGGTTTGCCTGTCTACACGCAAAAAGGTTTTCAAAATGACTTGAAAATACGGATAAAATGCTGTCCGTATCAGTTACTTCGTGACCATCCTTCTCTATTTTTCTGATATGATTCCGTCGAGCGTTCGTTTTCTCCACCCCTAACGCTCTTTTGGTTGGCGTCTCTCCAGCCGCTAAAGCCTCAGCCCTAGCGCGGACGAGTGCACCGCGGTAGCGTTCCTCGTCATGCAGTGCAAGTTTCTGCTTAATATTGCGTATGTCCATTTTATATTCTCCCGGTTGTTTGCACTCCAAGTCTATAAGTCTTTCCAAAGTCTTTCGGAGTTCTTTTTCTTTCTTTTTCTTTTCATAACTCAATGCGCAAGAACGATCAATAGCTTTTATTTTTATTCGCTGCTTGAACTCTTCCCATTGTTCTGCAAGTTTAGCTCCATCATCCATTTTTATATCATTGATGCAGTTCATAACCTGATCTAAGAAATATTCGTCAGTAATCAAAGTGGAATTCATTTTCCACAGCTCCCATGAGAAAGTTCCACCTTGTGTTTTCTCTCCCATATCACATTTAACTAAACAATGATCGCTAAAGTGTATTGGGTAAACAGCATATGTCTTGCAGTGGGCTATTAATTCAAGCGACACGTAAATGCGATCAAGGCGCGCATGGCTATTCCCCTGAAAATGTGTGAAACGCACCTCCCGCGTTCCCTCCATACAGCTGCCCACGTCTTCTAACTCGAATTGAGTAACTACGTCCGCTAGCGTCCTACTACTTTTATCGTAATTGGCGCGTCTATTTGCTCGATCTCGCCCATTGAGGACGCAGTTAAAATCACCAAATAATACAGACTTCCTTTCCAACGTGAGGTGCTGCTTTAGGTTTGAAAAAAAGAGTGATCGCTCCTCACAAATGGTTGGTGCATAAATACACACTATACGCCACTGATATTCATTGAATACAAAATCACAGAAAACCAATCTACCAGATGGGCAAGCGAAGGTATCTTGCACTACCAGACCCGGTAACTTCTTAATGAACAAAACGCAGCCTGCAGACGTGCCTATTGCTTGACTTACAATAGCGTGGTAACGCGCCGTAAACCTCAGCACCATGCCCCGGGTCTCCTCCTCACCGTCTACTTTCGTTTCTTGCTACAGCTAGTACATCCAGATCATGATCCACAAGTAGCCTGTAGACTTGGCTCTGTTTCCGCTTGGTGGCGAGACCTCGAACATTTAACGTTGCCACTCTAAGTTTCGGTGCAACAGCCATGTCTACACAGTGAAGAAGTTAGCCCGGGGCATGGTGCTTACCTTCGGCGTCTAGCATAGAGCTAGACATCTTCGGAGCCTCCAGGTGGACCCGTGCCACTGGAGGACAAAGGTGGCCAGTGTTTGTCCGATATCGGGTTGGGACGCAGCCTCGTGCTGCTGCGTCTGAACGAAGTCGCCTTCGCAGGTGGCCCCTCTTCTTGCTTTTCGCTGGACGCCTCACGCCGTCCTGCAGACTGCTCGCGGGGTCTTTTGCTTGGCGCCCCACCACTGATGCTCTCGCACGACACTGGAAGTTCGGTTAATTCCACCGGCTCGGGCTCCTTCGTTGAAGTGCTTGTGAAGCCTTCTTCGGTTTGGCCGGCTGGCTCTTGAGTAACCACCTCCCCAGATTCTATGTCTGCTTTGGCTGTTGGTTCATCACCACCAGTCGGTGTATCTGTACCTGTTGAAGCTTCAGGGTTCACCGCGTCGCCTGCACCTTTCGCCGCGTCTTCAGCCTCGATCACGTCCATCACCAGCTCTGCTGTGTCGTCACCTTCGGCTGATCCGATAGCCGATGCGTACGTGCGCATGCACGCATCTTCGCTGTGGCCGAACCGCCGACAACGCGAGCATCGGGGTACCTTACACTCTCTTCTAACATGGCCGGTACCTTGGCAGCGCAGACACTGCATTGGCCGACCAGGTGCAACCACAAGTGCCAGTTCACCAGCCACCCTGATTTGATGGGGGAGGTCTTCAACCTTCACGCCACTCTTGAGCTTAAGAAGCACAGTCCGTGTGGTTGAACCCTTGTCGCTGACACCCTGAACACGCCAATGCTCTCGTGTGACTTGTACGACCTTCCCAAAAGCCGCCAACGCCGTTCGCACGTCTTCATCGTTGACGCCGTACAGCAGCCAATGAAGACGCAGCCGCACCTGCTGATCCTGGGGGTCTACGATGATGCAGCGTCGGCCCTTGACTTTTAGCTCCTTCACATCCAGCAAGCGTTTCGTAGCGTCCGCGTTGTTCATGGTGACTGCCCAGACATGATTAATCTGGTAGGCCCCCAGTGCCAACACCTCCGGCAGCAGTCCTGTAGGTCCGAGCGCGTCTCGGAAATCTTCGACTCGATACGGTCTGCCGCGCACATCACCGTGTAAAAACACGGTGTTTTGCGCGACGCGTCCCTTGGGCAGTGGTGGCAAAATGATCTCATATACTGCGTCTTGGTCTTCGGTCATCCTGTTACCGCGGCTAGTATGTGCCGCAAACGCCGCTCCTACGGAGCACATGATTCCTGCGTCCGACGCGCGTGAGTGCCGACGAAAGAATGCACTGCGCCACACCAACATGACGTTGTAAGGGTGTTAAATACTTAGTTGCCATAGATACTTACGGTTCAACTTATGTTATGTTTGTCGTGTACACAACATAGACAAGATCTACACCTGCTACTAAAAATTGCACATTTATTAAACACAAGCAACTGCGGCCTGTAACGATTGCCACTATGTTAACGGCACTAGTGCTATTTTTTTTTACAATTCCCAACTTCAAGAAAAAACCCAAGTAGTGGACTGGGGAGCAGCAACAGTTTACCGGCGGGGTCTGCCAAGTTTAATATCTGTTTCGCGCTCGTTTAAAAGGGTGACATCTGCTCACGCTTTATGACGCCTCTACGCTCATTCCATAAATACGCCCGCCTAATTTATTTGATTGAATATTGGGATGCTTTTCGTGCAATGTAGAGGGCGGTCGCGCCAGCGCAATGCTGTAGCTTTTTTGCTACAGCAACTTCATAACGGCTTGACCAAAACGAATGCAGTGTGCCGGAAACACTACGCTTCATGTTGGTTCACCAAGCATACGAATTGCCACGTCTGAGTTCTCGTACAAAAGCTAGAGAAGTGCCGGCGAATGCGACCGGCGGCTGTCGGTGAGAAGACACATAATTACGTTCTCTGGGAGTGCTTTAATCGCGTCGCATCGATGTTTGTTGCTTCTTGAGCGGGCACCATACACAATGAAAAATGCTTCATTTAGGTTAATTGATGCCATGGCTGCGCTGTGATGTCATACTGAATCGTCGAAATCGTGTATTCTGAAACCCGGAAGCACGGATAACACAATTGTACGGGCTCGGTCGGTAGGCCTAACTTTGATGGAAATCATGGTGGTAGAACATGTAGTGTACTGATCCCAGATTGGTACACTATATAAATTGCCCGCCATTATAAGCCCACCCATCATCTGCTTACTGCTTCCCAGCATTATCGCGATGGTGGGCAGAGCTTCTCAGCTTGGTACACCATGTGGCCCACCATAACAAGCAGCACCCATCATCTGCTTAGTGCTTCCCAGCATTATCGCAATGGTGGGAAGAGTTTCTCAACTTGGTACACCATGTAGCCCACCATAATAAGCACCACCCACCATATGCTTAGGGCTACCCAGCATTATCGCAATGGTGGGCAGAGTGTCCCATTATTGCCCACTATCTAGCCTCTGCTTTCCACCATCATTTCCACTTTACCCATAATCTGTACACCATACCACCCAGTATGTCCCGGCATAACCACCATATTTTCCACTACGTCCCACCATAGCCATCATAATTTCCACCATGCCCACTATTATTTCCACCATGCCCACTATAATTTCCACTATGCCCACCATGTTTTCCAGTATCCATCATGGCAATTTTTCCGATAGGGTGTGGTTAGTTCTTGATGAGTGCAGAAGAGGATGACGTTAATAACGTGACTTCGGAATTTTGAAATAATCCAGGGAGAGAAGATAAATGAATTTAAATTTCAAAACTATTGTTCGTGGTGAAAGTTTTTCAAGCTTTGCTTTCTCTAATAGCTCAAGGACGCTGCACTATATACAATGCTCGGAGTATATGAATCTGGCGGCTAGTTTTCAAATGCGTTCAATTTTATCAACTAGGTGTTTTTGGCAAGGGCTCCAGATCAAATCACCATACTTTAATGAGAGTCTAACAAGTGTTTTGCAGGCATTTATTTTTACATACATACAGGTCATAGCACAAAAACTGCGCCAACCATGGCACGGGACCATCTGCGATTTCACTTCCAAAAAAAATTAGAGTGTTTATTTAACGAAAGAAGTGTCTCACAAAAATATTTTTTGCGAAAAAAATATTTCAGACGCGTCGTGCTCATGTGAAGTTGTTTTGAGAACCTCGAAAGTGTGGATTGCAAAAGAAATATAAAAAAACCTTTTTTTTCATAATCAGACTGGTTCACATGTTTTCTGTAGAACAATAGTATTCTTCGCACTTTGCACATATATTTGGCACTTCCGTGCGTTTTTAACACTGTGTGTGTGTGTGTGTGTGTGTGGCTGTGAACATTGCTTTATTGAAATGACATATATAATGTTAGGCTGTGAACATGCACTAGTGTAGGGATGCGCCAAAAACAGCTTTTGTCGCGTATTACGCCACATAATACATTCACCACGCGAGAAAGTTCGAAAAAAAGGTACTGTTGGCCAATGTGCAAAAGCGACTTGGGAAGACCTGCCCCTTATCGCAAACTTCTTCAGTAAAGTCGTTGCTGCTTCGCTCCCTAAGCGGACAATATTTCGCACCGCAAAAGCCACTGTAGTTAAATTTATAGATTTAGTTTTTTAGATCAACACTAAAATATACGTTTCATTAGCATGGTACACACATGATTATACAGGCATGAATGAATGGTAACAAAAACACGTGATAGTAAAATTCATGTTACAACACGCATGCTTTAATTTCTTTCAAGTACTAACATTGTATAGCGTATGTGGCTCATCGTCGACTTCTTTCCGTCTCATCGCTTCCCGCAGTGAGACAGATGCACAGAGATTTTGTTTCTGTTAGTGAATGAATCATCCTAATCCCCTTCTCGCTCAATGTGGAGTGTACGTACGCTCTTAACGTCGTGTTTCTGGAGTTGCGCACGTATTTTCAGCCCTGGCAGTCATGCATTAACACCATGCAGCTACAAAATGAGTACTAAAAAGAAACGATAGGCTGGCGTGAAAGGCGCAGCGCAGTCACAGCGAAAGCTAGGAGAGTGACATTTCAGAGCCTTTTCAAAACACTCATTGGGTAACTACTGCAAGCACACTTGTTTGAGACTCACTAGGGTATTATTAATAATTTTTGGGGGTAGTAGGCTGTCATTCGCTACGCTATTTTTCGTCATTCTTCTGAGAAGCGTGGTATCCGCTAAACACTTAATTACAAGGAATTTCGTGCCAATTGTTTTTTCAGTGGCTGACGATGAAGAGGAATTAAGGCTGAAGTGGATATGCACCACACTTAACAAGCATTTAGTTTTTCGTAACAGCTTCGGCATTTAGTACCGAAAACGTTAAAAACAACTGCATTTGCTATGGGTAACAGGCCACCGTGGACTGTATTTGAACAAAATGGTGGACTCTTTAGCAGCAGTATCCCTGAGTGGGCCCACCATCCCAGTTTTGCCAGATACGGCTTACGTGACAGCGCTAAGGTTCCGAAATGCTTGTTTGCAACGGGGAATAAGTAATTTGGATAAATTTAAAGATTTCGAGCATTTAAGGCACTGCTGGAACAAACAGTGGTGTGAATCTTGCCAGTTAGAGGTCACTTATACCAGATTGAGCTGTAATGTTCCACAACTAAACTATTACCTTAACAAAGCTCGACTCAAGGCGTCACCGCTGTACATTTTTTGCAACGAAATTGAAACAATTGATCAATTCTTTTTATTCTGTCGTCGTTACTCTTATCAGAGAAAAAGATTTTTAGTAGCCACATTAGAAAAGCTAGGGATACAAGTAAATGTATCAGTACTTTTATCACTTGGCGGCCCTTCATTTGGTTACTGCCACAGCGATATATGCTCCACTGTGTTTGACTACATCAATGCAACTAAAAGATTTCCGTGCTAGTGAACCCCAGCATTTTCACAACTTTAGTTTATATTTGTAGCGATGTCTGTCAGTAACAAGAGATGGTTTGACCGCTTTCTCAGCAAAAAAAAATGTTTATTGGCAGTATTATCTCTAAACTAATTTTTCAGATTGGCTTTCATTTCATTTCAGTTTAATTTAAGTATCCTCCCACCCGGTTCTTGGCCCATCCCTCTCTGTGGGTGAGCGCAATCTATCTGAGGCCATCAGCATCAGTAACAGGGGAACAAGAACAAGCTTTTGAGATGAGTTGGAGCTTTGGACGGCCCACTCGTCATGCTATGCGTATTGTGCGACGACTGGGTTATTCTTTTGGGCGTTTTAAACACTTTATAAGCCGTATTAACGCAAGTGCTTTACCGACATCAAGCCGGCCTAAGGCAAGTGTGCCTTCAACTCACAAGGCACTGGCGTAGCTCCAGACAATAACAACAACAACAAAAAAAAAACTGGCGTATCTCAGTCGTTGAATACTGGGCTAGCACTCAGTGGACCCTTGTTCGAGACCATTGTGTCACTGGTGGTAGGTTTTTCAAAATGTGAAGCATTTCTTAGCGAACGTTGGTGACTTTGAGCGTGACTTTTGAGGTGACTTTGAGGTGACTTGTGAGCGTTGGTGACTTTGATCGATCTATCTATCTATCTATCTACTATCTATCTATCTATCATCTATCTATCTATCTATCTATCTACTCGATCTATCTATCTATCTATCTATCTATCTATCTATCTATCTATCTCTATCTATACTATCTATCTATCTATCGATCTATCTATCTATCTATCTATCTATCTATCTATCTATCATCTATCTATCTATCTATCTATCTATCTATCTATCTATCTATCTACTATCTATCTATCTATCTATCTATCTATCTATCTATCTATCTATCTATCTATCTATCTATCTATCTATCTATCTATCTATCTATCTATCTAGCCGCTTACGTTTGGGTGCTCTCGTGGTCACCCCCTTAACTTGACGAGAACCAGAATTAACATGAGAGGGTAAGAAGGTTTGACAAACATGACGCGCTGGTCAAGGCATGAATAATCTGACAATCAAGTCGCATAGGTCGTCAAACACTTCTCGTCAGACAGCGGCACATACCCACGGGTGGGTATGTGCCACAGGTGATTGACACTCAGCTTATGCCACGAAAGGACGAGAACACACATTGGCAATTTCAACGCGTAAGCGTTAAGAAATATCCGACATCGGTAGCGTCGACCGAACGATGGCATGGAATAAATGTCAGTGTTAAGAAAAGCCTGACATAGGCAGCGTTTACCCTCCGATGAATGCAAATAATGAATTTAGGGGTTCCAGCAGGAATCAAACCCAAGCATTTAGCGCAGCAGTCAAGCATTTTACCGCCGAGCTACGCCAGGTCTCAGAACTACTTTCCATATAGACGCTAATCTTCGTGAAACGTCAATTGTGGTTGCAGAGCTGCCTACCTAATTTTGTAAAAATGATATATGCACTCCTTTGATACAGCCATTGCGTCGGGTTAATGTCAATCGTGGTTAGGTGCCATGCGCTGAAGTTGATATATGTAGCAGTGTCCAGTGCCAGCATCTTTGCGAGCATCAGCGCTTCATATCAGCTTCTGGTGTTGCTAATACGCATGTTCCATTTGACATCGTTTCGCACGTGGAAACAAATGGTTATATAAACATCTGCAACTCTTCAACATATGTCTGTGCGTGCAACATTTGTACATATACTTGGCGTCATTTCATGACGTCACGCTCAATAAAAAAACTGCTGCTAGGTCACCTCCTCTCCGCATGCTTCGCAAAACGTCGATTCCAACGTAGGTAGGTTTTACCGATTTTTTTTTCTAATTTTGTGCGATGCTATTACGGACACCGGCAGTGGTGGTGGCGGCGGCGGACAACTGCCCGTGACCCAAGTTGTGATCTCACAACAGCGTTCGCTGCAAAACGGGGAAATGACGCTCCGCGACACTTGATCCACTGTTTCTGTAATTTAGGCCACCTTTTCCGCAAACTCTGAAAGGTCCTGACGCGATCATTCATAGGTCGGCAAAGTTTATGGAGTTCACCCGGACACACTTATGAAATATATTTCGATATTCGGACTCCCTCGGCCTCAGATTCCGAAAAATTATTCTGAGCAGGACTGATTCCAACTCAGACACACCAAAATTTTCCTGAGCTGGACTCACTCGGACTCAGACTAACGAAAAGATTACTCAGCCTGATTCACTCAGACTCACACCCACGGCTCTATCTGAGTCTGAGTGAGTCCGAGTTAGTCGACTTACGACTGGGTTCGCCGATCCAGGCTGTTTTTCGATGTCTCGCAGCAGCGAACGCACCAAACACCTCTCACGGCCTGTACGTCACGAGTCGCCATCCAGAGACTTGTATATGTCATCGAGCTTGTCGTGCTCCCCTCGCGTTCTCATGACGTAATATTAGGCTGAGACTTCCTTGCGAAAAATAACGCTGTCATTGAGTGCTGTCGCGCCAAACCTGAGCTTTCTGCCTTTCCAGACGTTAGTGGTGTCGACACACCCCTTCCGTGTCAATAATTGTCTGCATCCAGTGAGAAAACCGTTCTTCCGCGCTCTTTCTTACTTGTGCCCGTGAAAAGTGCTGCTATTAACAATGGCGATGCTCTCTTTACGTCCTCTGAACTGTTAATTCACCGCAAACGTTTGCCGCAGCCCGTTGATATCCTTGCTCTTCGCGGTGGCGTCACGAAGATGCTCGTTCACAGCAACTTGGAGTGGTATTATAACGTGGCGAATGCCTCGGTCGCGTACAGACGATCAACCCGATCATATTTTTGAAACTCCAGCTATTTATTTAACTTTATACTGACCTCACCGCGCTCACTTCTCGCCTTGCTGTTGACCAGCCTCTTCTTGACGCTGTCCATTCCTCTAATGATTGATTGATATGTGGGGTTTAACGTCCCAAAACCACTATATGATTATGAGAGACGCCGTAGTGGAGGGCTCCGGAAATTTCGACCACCTGGAGTTCTTTAACGTGCACCCAAATCTGAGCACACGGGCCTACAACATTTCCGACTCCATCGGAAATGCAGCCGCCACAGCCGGGATTCGAACCCGCGCCCTGCGGGTCAGCAGCCGAGTACCTTAGCTACTAGACCACCGCGGCGGGGCTCCATTGCTCTAGTGACGCCGCGACATTGCCTTTCGAACGAAGCCAGCTGATCAACCTGCTGCAGAAGTACTCCACTTTTTTGTTAGCCACTTTTCTTGCCTCGTTCGCACAACGACCATTCCTCACAAGATCGACGCAGAAAGCCAAACGTCTCCAAGGCCCTTGTAAAGGGTAGGAGGAGGGTGATGGCAAGTATGGCGGGTATCTTCAAGGTAGCTCGCACCCCGCCGTCGTCCGCATAGCCGATCGTCGCCAGTGAGGAGACGCGTTCGAAAGAGATGTAGAATGAAGGTTTATTTACATGATAGTTGAAAGTTGGTAACTGTATAGAGATTCAAAAGATCCCGCATTATGTACAACAGAGATTCAGTTCACGATTCAGTTCATGATTCAGAACTTATTTACAAAATTTATTCGACTTTTATAGCCCGCCGTCTCCTTACATGGAGGTCCAAAGGAGGCGGTCACCACTCTTGCCATTAATCAGGTGACGAAGTCTATGTGGTCTACCCACCAGAAAGGGTGCAGATATTGCACCACTCGGCTGGGCGAAAAGATCGAATGGTAGCGCAAGCGCACCACATAATGACGCACCCGGCCCACGCCTTGAAGGCACCGCAGGGCGAGGAGATAGAATCCGGGGTGGGAAAGCTGAGCTCCTTCGAGAAGAAGGCTGCTGACCCGAACGTCAGCAGCAGTCCGCCGCTGCTTTCAGCAACAGGCTTCAAGAACTCTTTCAACCATGGCAGTTAGAGAGTTGCTCGATCTTTGGGATGGCTTCTTCGACGTCTTCCCACGATTCAGGACTGACAGTGCTTTTGTGACGATCTCGCGTCGACGACGACCATAGCCGAGTCGGGAGGTTGACTTAATGAGACCAGCCACAGTGACGCCGTCCCCCGCTGTTCGAGCCCGTTAAACCAAAGACTTGTCTCTAGAAGCTTTCGTTAAAAACCGACGGCTTTTTGGAACATCTACAGGACAGCGTCTTGCAGACTGGGTGCCGATGGGGTTGAAAGCATCCCTAGCAGATCGGCTTGCGCACAATGGCGTCTGCCCAGACAAATTCGGGCCAAACGTAACACCCTATCGAGTCTCGGCGTCGGAGCGCCGTGCTATTGACGATCAGGTTGTTGCACGCTCCGATGAGATATTCTAACAATCCATGGACGTCACCGGTCGTTCTTGTGAATAATAAGCATGGCTCTATTCGGTTTTGTGTGGACTATCTACGTTTAAACGAGATCACACAGGAAGACTTTCACCCGTTGGATGGATGGATGGATGGATGTGGCTCTACCCTTTAGATCGGGCGGCAGATAACGCCACCTAGCCATAATACTTAGTGAACTAACAATTACATTTATCTTTTTTCCCTTTAATTAATGAAGTTGAGGATTCGTGCTTCGCAGTGAAGGGTTTAATTTTCACTCGTGCGTTGACTTAAGCCACCAATCAGATAAACTCCTTCTAGTTAAGTCTACCCGCTTAAAGTCTCTTTTGCCCTCGCTGTCCCTAAATCCCAGTGCTTTGAAAAACTCTGCGCCATCATCCTGAACTATAGGGTGAAGCCCTTTACAGAACATTATCAAGTGTTCGGCAGTTTCTTCTTCCTCTCCACACGCACTGCATACTGTGTCTACCCCTTCGTATTTAGCCCGATATGTCTTGGTTCGCAATACTCCCGTTCTCGCCTCAAACAGTAGAGAACTACCCCGAGTATTATCATAGATCCTTTCCTATTTAAAATTTCCTACTTAAAAGTTCGATAGATCTCTAGTGCGGACTTCTTAATCATGCCCATTCTCCACATGCCAGTCTCCGTTTCCTTCACTTTCTTCTTAACCGATAGTTCTTTTTGGTTTAGCCACCTGCTGTTTTCTAAGTATTTACCAGTCAACTTCCTGGTTCGCTTCCTCCATTATGTATCGACATTCTTCATGTACAAGTAGCTGAAAACCTTCCTAGCCCAACGCTCCTCCCCCATTTCTCTCAATCGCTTCTCAAATTTTATCTTGCTGCTAGCTTCCCTGCCCTCAAACGATGTCCATCCCATATCAACTTGTACTCCCTGATTTGGTGTATTCCCGTTCGCTCCTAAAGCAAGCCTACCTATTTCACGTTGCTTAATTTCTAATCTTGCTTGAACTTCTTATCTCATGCACAAGACCGCATTGCCGAACGTCAGCCCAGGAACCATGACCCCTTTCCATATTCCTCTCACAACATCATACCTATTGTAATTCCACAGTGCCCTATTTTCCATGACTGCTGCATTCCTGTTACCTTTAGTCGCCACATATATTTCGTGTTCCCTCAGATACTTGGTCCCATCGCTTATCCATACGCCCAGATATTTGTATTTATCTGTTATCTCTAGCGTGACCTCCTGTATTCTAAGCTCACTATCTTCGTTGTCATTGAAAATCATGACTGCTGATTTTTCCTTACTGAATCTAAAATCTAACCTATCTCCCTCATTACCGCAGATGTCCATCAATCTCTGCAAATCTTCCTTGTTGTGTGCCATTAGCACTATATCATCTGCGTACATTAATGCTGGTAGTGCCTGATCAATAAGTTTTCCTTGTTTGACTAAAGAGAAGTTGAAGCCCAGTCCACTTCTAATTTTGCCTCTAATCCTTGTAGGTACATCATGAATAATAAGGGTGACAGGGGGACCCCTGCCTAAGCCCCCGTTTTACCTCTGCAGGCAAGGATACCTGTTTTTTCCCACTTTATAACTACCTTGTTACCTTTATAGATACCCTTTAAAAGATTAGTGACTACATGTTTCACGCCTAGTGCTTTCAGTATTTCCCACAATTCCTCTTGAACCACGCTATCGTACGCTCCCTTGATATCCAGAAATGCTAGCCACAGGGGCCTGTGTTCCTTTTCTGCTATTTCGATGCACTGCGTCAGTGAGAACAGATTGTCTTCCAACCTACTGTGTTTCTGAACCCCATTCTGCAGTTTCCCCAGCACCCCCTCATCCTCTATCCATGCCTGAAGTCTTTCCTTTATAATCTGCATCACCAGAATGTAGACCACTGATGTCACTGTTATAGGACGGTAGTTGTTTATGTCAGCTTTGTCCCCCTTTCCTTTATAGATCATGCTCTTCCTGCTAAGTTTCCATCCATCGGGAACTTCACCATCGATTATTATTGTGCTCACTGCCTCACTCAAAGCCTGCTTAGACTTCGGACCTAATGTCTTTATCAGCCTAATTGGAATGCCATCTGGGCCTGTTGATGTACTACTAAGAACCCTGTTCTCAGCCTTTTCCAACTCTCGTTGTGAAAATAGAGCCATTGCAACACTTGATTCGTCTTTGTCTATTGTGGTGCATAAAGTACTTCTTTGTTGAAATTTTTTCAACAAAGAAGTACCACGAATCGACGAATCGACGACGCCCTTTACAGTGTGTAAGAGAAGTATTCGGCAAAGAGCCGAATACTTCCTTTAGCTGGATTTACGCTCTGGGTGCTGGAAAGCTCATATGAAAACACCTGATCGACCTAAACAAGCATTTGTCATACCTGACAGATTATATTGACGCAAGGTAGGCTGGCAACTATAGTAGCCAGCCTCTGAAGAGGACAACGAAGTAGTTCTGTATGCGCGTGCTCTGGTGTTCGCGTTTCTGGCCCTTGGGTTACGAATGTAAGCGCCCTATTTTGTACCTGCGTGCCTATGTCTTTGTGACATTTTCTGGTCGAAGTGCGGTGTACGGTAGATGATACGGTCCCCTGAGAGCACCCCTGACGCAAGTCCATCGAGTATCTCAGCCGAGCTTACCCCTGTGCGCGTACGTTCCAGGCGTCGTCTCCAGGGACTCGAGCCACAGCACGGTTTGCTGCCTGAACGTCAGAGGACTATGAATCAAACACCGCCTAACGTCACCGCACCTGCACCAGCGCACCTGGTTATCAACCAGCCCAAGACGCCGAAGACATTTCACGGAGCTGCTTTTGAAGATGCCGACGACTGGCTCGAGCATTTCAACCGGGTTGCCGTCATCAACGATTGGACCCCAGAGCTTAAGCTACGCTATGTGTACTGCTTCCTGGAGGACTCCGCGAAGACGTGGTTTGAGAACCATGAAGCAGCGCTTACGTCATGGGATGAGTTTCAACGGCAGTTCCTCAAGGCCCGAGAGGACAGGAAAGAGACAGCGGAGCGTGCTATAGAGGCAAGGGTTCAAGGCCCTAATGAAAGGGTGACAACCTACGTAGAGGACATGGACCGGCTTTTTAAGCGTGCGGAGCCCTCTATGTCCAAGAAAGTTCGCCACCTAGAGCGTGGTGTTAAAGAAGAGATTTTTGCCGGCCTGATTCGAAACCCGCCTGCGACACTTGCAGAGTTTCATGTGGAAGCCACTGCCATGGAGAGGGCACTTCAACAGCGTGCCAGGCAGTATAACCGTGGTGTAAACCCAAGTGAGGTCACTTCTGTCACTCTCGGCAATGACATCAACGCGTTGCGAGAGCTTATCAGAGCTCTCATTAAGGAAGAGCTACAAAAGATGCAGGTGACTGCTTCACCTGCAGAGCAGCTCTACATTGCGGAGATGGTACGCGCCGAGCTACGGCAAGCCGTTCACGCTCCCCAACTATCCGAAGCGCCACAACAGAGGCACTACGTCGAGATGAGCTACGCGGAAGCAGTGCGACGTCCTTCATCGTGCAGTTCAACCAGCGCATTTTACCACAATGAGCGACACGCTCAGCAAATGGAGGTAGGCTTCCGCCCTCGCAGCTCACCGTTGATCGCCGAAGCAAGACCGGGAAAGAGTGACATTTGGCGTACACCCGACCACAGGCCCCTTTGTTTCCACTGCGGGGAAGCCGGACACGTCTACCGAACGTGTCCATACCGTCGTGTGGGTCTCTATGGATTTTCGCCTAATGCCCCTCGTCTACGACCTGGCGAGCGACCACAGGAAATAGAGAACTTCATCTCAAATCGTCGCAGTATCGAACATCGGTCACAAGAGCCTCACTCGTCGTCGCCTGCTCGCTACAGGTCACCGAGCCCAGCCTATTCACGCGGCGCTCCAAGATGCCGTTCACCCAGTCCTGCAAGTCGGGAAAACTGAGTTCAGCGACCTCCGGAGGTGAGGCCACTGACGCTGACTCTATGGAAGATCCTCCACTACGACGACAGCGACAGCAGCAAAAAGATGTACAGACGCAGTCAAACGTGATGCGAAGAGTGGTGACATCAAACATTGCGGTAACTGTGGATGACGAAGAAGTAATGGCGCTAATTGACACTGGAGCAGACACTTCCGTTATGAGCATGGGTCTTGCCTGCAGGCTGAAGAAGGTTTCTACCCAGTGGGCTGGGTCACAGATACGTACGGCAGGAGGCCATCTTCTTACTCCGGTGGGGCGGTGCACAGCGCGAGTCAGTATTCACGGATTTACGTATCTCGGAGATTTTGTAATACTGCCAAGTTGCTCGAGGGACCGAATTCTCGGACTGGACTTTCTGCGTGATAATGGAGCCGTGATTGATTTGCAACAGTCGCAAGTGACGTTTTCTACGGCACACGCTTTAGCGCGCAACCCTCACGGCAGTGACTTCAATGCTTTGAGAATTGTTGACGATGACGTCACGTTACTGCCGAAGAGTAGCGTGTTCACCTTGGTAGCCTGCGACGTTTTTGACGAATTCAACGACAGTTGTAACGTTTGCAGTGCTCGCCCTCTTTCTACGTCGGGGCTTTCTGATAACATTGCCCGATTGCTGTTATCTTGCTGTTTTCTTTTCTTTCATGCCAACCTGCGATTGGCTGCGTAGCGCTTAAAAACGCGCCGCAAGGTGAATAAACTGGGATTGTCTTCCTGGCACTGCTTGAGTCGTCTCTTTCCTGGGCCGGCTGTCGTCCAGCCGCCGAATACGTAACAGCTGGTGGCAGCGGTGGGATACGAACCCACGCCTTTATCAGACTGGTAACAGCTGGTGGCAGCGGTGGCGGCGGTATGGAGCGCACGTCGAGGGCGGCCTTGGCGTCCGGTTTGGTGAGAGCACGGCTTGCTTGACTTCATTGGGAGCATTAGCAGCATTTACTTGGTAGTCGAGGTTCTTTTGTATTTGTTGTTGACTTTGCTAAATAGTAGTACACATAACGGGGTAGCACTTGTTAACAGCAGTCATGATCCTCACGTCGTTAACGAAACCCAACCTAGTGCTGCTAGCTGAAGAGCTCGGTATCCCTGTACAGAAGTCTATGCGGAAGCCTGCAATTATCGAAGCGATATCCAAATGCGGAGCAAACGACGACGAAGTCGAGGAGTGTTGGAATACGTAACACTGTGAAGGTATTGCAGAGGCAAATATCCCGCTGCTGCTCAAACGAAACATATGCATAGCCCGATGCCTTGTTCGATTAGAGAATAAACGCTCTCGAGTTCTGCTGACCAACTTCAGCAGTGAGTTTCAGCACGTTCCTAGAGGAACTACTGTCGCTTTCCTCAGTGAAATCGCCAACTTTTTTCAATATCGGCACATTGGATACGACTTCACCGCATGCAAAAGCTCGTGCTGACCTGGGAAGCCGCATTAACGGTAATCCAGACTTGCCAGATTCACGAAAAGAGCAGCTGCTGAACCTTGTGAGGGAATTCTCGGACTGCTTCCCCACAGCATCGAAAGTTCAGCGTACCACCGTTACAAAACACCGCATTGTTACCGAGGAGTCGGCGCGGCCTCTTCGCCAACATCCATACCGTGTGTCCCCGAAGGAAAGAGAGGTGATTAAGCATCAAGTTCAAGAAATGCTGAATGATGACGTCATCCAACCCTCGACAAGTCCGTGGGCGTCACCTGTTGTCTTAGTAAAGAAAAAAGACAACACACTACGCTTCTGCGTCGACTATCGACGGCTTAACAAAGTCACGAAACGCGACGTTTAGCCCCTGCCACGGATTGATGACGCCTTAGACCATCTACGCCACGCCCAGTTCTTTACATCACTAGATCTCAAGTCAGGGTACTGGCAAATTGAAGTTGACGAGGGCGACCGTGAGAAAACCACGTTCGTAACGCCTGACGGGCTCTACGAATTTAAAGTGCTGCCTTTCGGTCTCTGTTCCACTTCCGCCACGTTTCAACGCATGATGGATACTGTACTAGCTGGACTAAAGTGGCAGACGTGTCTTGTATACTTGGATGATGTCGTTGTGTTTTCAACCACATTTGACCAGCATCTTTCAATGCTAAGAAGTGTCCTCACTGCAATAAGGAGAGCGAACCTTACTATCAAGCCCGAAAAGTGCTACTTCGGCTGTCAGGAACTCAAGTTTCTCGGCCACGTGGTTAGCCCGGGGGGTGTTCGACCAGATCCGGAGAAGTTGGCTGCCGTTGCCGATTTCCCTCGTCCTGGAGACAAAAAGGCTGTTCAGCGATTCCTCGGACTCTGTGCGTACTACCGCCGTTTTGTCGAAGGATTTTCGAAAATTGCGGAACCTCTTACAAGACTGACACGGCCAGATGTACCTTTCGTATGGACGGAAGAACAACAACAAGCCTTCGTAGAGCTGCGCAATCGACTGCAGATAGCTCCAGTGCTGGCACATTTCGACGACACTGCCGACACCGAGATCCACACAGACGCCAGCAACGTGGGAATCGGAGCCATTCTAGTTCAATGGCAGAACGGCGCAGAGCGTGTAATCGCTTACACGAGCCGCAGTCTCACAAAAGCAGAGGCTAATTACTCTACCAGCAGTCGTTTTGGCCATTAGCAAGTTTCGACCCTACCTATACGGCCGGCCATTTCGAGCGGTCAGTGACCACCATTCGCTCCGTTGGCTTGCCAATCTACGGGATCCATCAGGCCGCCTCGCCCGCTGGAGCTTCCGCCTTCAAGAGTACGACATAACGGTGGTCTACCGATCAGGACATAGGCATACAGATGCTGACTGCCTGTCTCGTGCTCCTATTTCCCCGACGTCATCTGACACTGAACAAGATTTACCGTTTCTTGGCATCGTCGATGTGGTGCGGATGGCTGAGCTTCAACGTGAAGTCACTGAGCTACTTCCTGTCATCCAGCATCTTCAAGGAGAAGACGTTATCGTTCCACGCCGACTCTCGCGTGGTTTGACTACGTATTGCCTGCGGAACAATGTTCTCCACAAGAGAAATCTTGAGAGCAGCCAGGAAACTTTCCTCCTTGCCGTTCCAATGGCACTGCGTGAGGAAGTTTCGCAGGCGTGCCACGACGATCCTTCGGCCGGAAACTTAGGCTTTGCTAGGACATTAGCGCGCATCCGACAGAAGTACTACTGACCACAGCTGTATTCGTCCGTTCAGCGCTATGTCCGCACCTGCCGTGATTGTCAGAGGCGTTAAGTTCCACCCGCAAAGCCCGCCGGTTTCCTCCAACCTTTAGATCCACCTCGAGCACCATTTCAGCAAGTAGGAATGGCTCTTCTTGGTCCCTTCCCTACGTCATCCTCAGAAAATAAGTGGATAATTGTCGCGACCGACTATCTGACTCGCTATGCAGAAACCAAAGCTGTGCCTAAGAGAACTGCAGTTGAAGTCACCAGATTTTTTGTCCACGACATTGTTTTGCGCCATGGTGCACCTGCTGTTCTCCTAACCGATCGCGGAGCAGCATTTACGGCAGAGTTATTGCAACAAGTCACCAAGCTGACGCACACCAACCACCGGAAAACAACAGCTTATCATCCCCAAACGAACGGCTTGACGGAGAGGTTAAACAAAACATTGGCCGACATGCTATCTATGTATGTTGATGTAGAGCACAAAACGTGGGATGAAATTTTGCCGTACGTCACGTTTGCTTATAACACCGCTGTGCAAGAGACCACAGACCTAACACCATTCGAGCTTGTTTATGGCCGTCGCGTCACAACACCGTTAGACGCTATGCTCCCCGTAGACCAGGACAACAGCGGAAATGACAGCGTTGACGACTTCGTTGAGAAAGCCGAGGGAGCACGCCAGCTTGCACGGAACCGCATTCGCGCGCAGCAAGATATCGACGCTCGCCGTTACAACCAAGGCCGAAGGAGCGTCCACTATCAACCAGGTGACTATGTATTGGTGTGGACACCAGTTCGACATCGTGGGCTTTCGGAGAAGCTATTCCGGCGCTACTTTGGCCCTTACGAAGTTGTGCGCTGCCTCAGTGACGTGAATTACGAGGTTGTTCCCCAAAGCTCCGACACCAGTTTAAACCGAAGACGTCCACGTAGTAGTACGGATGAAACTGTACCACGCCCGCGAGTTATGAACACTCCGAACTTTTTCCTTATTATCCACAACAGCGTGGGCTTTTTTTTTCATTGGCGTGATCATTTTTTTTCTTTCAAGGCCACCTCTAGCATCTCAGTCAACCGACCGGGACGGTCGCTCTTGAAAGGGGGGAATTGACGCAAGGTAGGCTGGCAACTATAGTAGCCAGCCTCTGAAGAGGACAACGAAGTAGTTCTGTGTGCGCGTGCTCTGGTGTTCGCGTTTCTGGCCCTTGGGTTACGAAAGTAAACGCCCCATTTTGTACCTGCGTGCCTGTGTCTTTATGACAATATGAGTTTACCACCATGCCTTTCGACCTGTGCAATATTTTGAAAGGATAATGAACACTGTTTTACGAGGTTTGAAGCGAAACACATGTTAATGCTACCTAAATGATGTAGTAGTCTCTTCCGCATATTTGAACACCCACTTGGGTCGTCGAGAGCGTGCTGTCACATGCCTCACTGACGCAGGGCTTCAATCACCAGGCAGCGCAACATAATGATGGAGCAGCGAAAGGACCATGGATTAGTGCTCTCGTGGGCATGCTTTCTGACCCTTTCGCTTCTTCACTATGGCGTGCTATCCACCACTGGCCTACCACCGTTCGCGTTCGGGAAGACTTTCTTTATCAACGCAACTATATACCTTTATAAAGGTCGCTAGTGGCTTCTTGTGATACCCCACCATCTCCGCCCTCTTATGTGCGACACTTTCCACGCAGATCCGCAATTTGTGCATGCGGGCTTCTTTAAGACAGATGCTAGGCTTTGTCTCCTATTTCATAAGCGCGGCAAGTATGTGCGGAAATTCGTTCACACGTGTGCTCAGTCGCAACAGCGAAAGTTACGTTTGGCGCAAGTCTACCCGTCACAACCTGTTCTAGTCGCCCTTTTGATCGCGTTGGCATTGACATTTAGGGGACCACTGCCATCAACTATAGCAGACAACCACTAGATTATCGTGGTGATCGACCACCTGACAAGCTATCTCGAAACAGCCGAACTGCTGACTGCCATAGCCTGTGACGTTGGAACGTTTCTGTTGCGGCATTTCACTCTGCGTCATGATGCCCCTCGCGAGCTCCTAAGTGATAGAGGCCATGCCTTCCCTTTTGACATATGATGGCATTACTAGACGAATGCCGAATCATACGCCGTACAAGCACGCTGTAGCATCCGCGAACTAAGGCATGACAGAGCAATTCAAGTGGTTTTTTGCGATATGCTGTCAGTGTACATCACCTCTAATTATTCACTATTGTGGCCAAGTTCACCGTTTCGTCACCTACGCTAATAGTACTGCGGCACAAGCTACTTCCGGGCTTTTGCCATACTTTTCTCTATATGACCAACGACCTTCTGATATGCTTGACACTATTCTTCTATGTAAAGATGACGAGTCCGAAAGTGCACTCCTGTCTGAAGCAGTCCGATATGCTGAAGAATGTTGCCAGCTTGTAAACACCTTTTCAACCGAAGACCAGTGGCAGCCTAGCAACCGTTCGGCACATACGTTTTCCCTTGCTGCTTTGGTGTGGCTTCGGGTACCCACTACCACACTCAGCTGCTCCGCAAAACTTCTTGCTGAGTGCCTCGGACCATACAATGTGGTCGAAAAAAGATCACAGCATATCCACGTAGTGAAGAATGGTGATTGGGGCGAAGCTTCAAAGACTTATCGGCAAACCGTGGATCATTCGTGGCCACGTCCGTCCGTCCATTCATCCGTCCATTCATCCATCTGTCTGTCCGCATGTCTGCCTGTAGGTCCATTCGTCCGTCCGTTTATCTAGTGAACACTCCGAGTACCACCACCTTGAATATTTTCATCATATATTCATCATATAACACCATCAAGCGGACAATCCAAGGGCTAAAATGAGTGGGGGCTATAACATACAGGAGACGAACGACCAATGTCTTAAAGCGTCGGTCGTGCGTCTCCCTAAAGTTTCATTCATCAATTACGTCGTGGAGCTCATCACGTCAGCGACGTACCTACGCTATCGCGGCCGTGAACTTCTACACGTCCCTTGTCTGAAGCCATACTATCACCCAACAGTTGTGTCCCCACCCAAAGCCGCCAGGATGGCGCCTTTCTCTGCGGAGAGAAAATTAAGTGCTCTGTGCCTCAGCGTCATCGCCACCGATCGGCATAAGCTCGTGGTTGCTGCTCTTCACTGAACGCTACTGACCGTTTCCCGTTCTGCTGCTGACCAATGTGATTCCCTGCTAATAGACCCCTTAACGCACCAAATGCACTAGGTTAAAAGACCCAAGCATTGCGGAAGATGTTTTTTGACAGCCTTTAGTTATTTACGTTGTCTTTTTTTGTTGAAGAGAAATAAGAACTGCAGCTTTCTAATCAGAGACGGAAACGAGGTTAGCAAATCGAATAAATGTAATGGCGTGTAAGAAGCATTACTTCAAAACAGCGGTTGATTATCATGATCCAATATTCTAGTGTGAGGCCCACGGGACGGCTTCACGCTCTCCCATAGTAGAGTACCAAGTACTCTAAATCATTCCCCAGTTTTTTCTAAACACATAAGCGACTGTAATTTAGTAATGCATCATTCCTTCTCCGAGAGAGCTTAATGCTCTCCCGTGGTACGTACTCGAAATCATTGAACTTTTTTTCTGAACAGGTGGGGACACTGGTTTATTATCACGGCCCATTATGCAAGGCAGACACAGTGATTGTATACAACGATGCAATATTCTGGGTTAGCGTAGTGGACGATTTTGACCATCGAATATTCGAGGTGAGGCCGCTGATTGCTCTCTGCCACTTCAGAGCCTATGCTTCCCACGATAATCTGCAGATTTCCTAAGCGCGTCATAAATGAGTGGCACTTACTCAGAAAGCTCATATCCCTTCTCTAGCGGAATTCGCGGCACTTTTACTTTTGGTCTAAGGTTGCCGGAAGACTGCCTCAAATTAAGACTCGTTCATTTTTCATTGCTGCACTAGCCTGATATAAAGACGCCATTGATCGATAGTCAGTATAGAACTGTTTGCATGCCTAAATATATTTCTTTAATTATCTTCGGTAATTAACAAACACTCGTCTATGTGTACAGCACGTCTATCAAAGCCAACTTTGGTCCGCGCCAAATCATGTTCACAACATGGCTTACTCGGGAGAGGGGGAATGTGTACAACCAGAGTGAAAGTATAACGCAAGTCTGGTACAGCAAACGTGCCGGGAACTGTGAGACAAAGGGTGAGTGAATTGGAAGCGGTGATTGCGAATGGAAGGGAAAGCGATCTTACGACATGCCAAACTGTAATATTATCATGTATTAATATCTAGACACGCCATCGGCCGAAATTGCAGAGGTCTGCTGATGGACGCCTCATCGCTTCGAGGAAATATTTGCTAACTAAGCGCTCACAATAACACCCACACAGGTACGGTTTTGAGTAACATGCGAAGATCGCAAGTAGAGACAGTGCCATGGCGATTAAGTTTTTCGTGTACCTGCGTCCAGATGGCCCCACAATCTCCAAGTTCTCGAACAATTACATGTAGAAATGTACGAGTCTTGGAACGCAGTTTCGCAAGTGTTATGATTCAATAGCTTTATTTAGGGCAACAGAGGGCCATGGAAAGGAATGAGCGAAGCGAGGAAAGGAGGTAGATTGCTTAAACTTTGATCTTTTGTCGCTGAAACACACTCTTCTCCGAGTAGCTTTGCACTACTTGAGGCTTCCGCCAAGCTGCACTTGTCATTGGTTCCAGCAGAATGCTGGTTGGAGCTTGTTTGTGCTGGTTCATAGCTGAGAAATCTACGGCGCAAACTGAATTAGTTCAAACAGCACAACAAATCAGCGCGAGCGCCTGCACTGTTACGTTGTGATAATCAAATTTTTTTTTCGACAAAACAACCATGTTTACCTTTTCAGGGACGACATTCGAAAATACCGCATTTTTGCTCTGAAGTTATGTTTATGGAAGTTTCTCCATTTTTTTAAATCTAACAATCGGGGAATGTAGTACTCTAGCACTAGAAGCTGCCCCAGTATGTTACCTAGTGATTACTATCAATCATGTTTGCTGTTTCTTAGGCTAATAATGATTTTTTCTCGGCGTTCACGTTTTTTTTCAATTACTGGCCTAATTCCGTCCAGTATGTAATGCAACAAAGCTGGAATAAGTAAATGAATTATGTATAAAAACATCTGTATGTGGCTCTGGACCATACCTCCAGTGGCCGCGTCGATGTCCTAGGTAAACGAGGCTCGTGGTTGGCAGCGAATCAGTCTATTTTAGACGAAAAATTTCTTTTTTAGAGAAAGAAAAGCGCTGGCAGATCCTACCCGTTTTGAGACTCGACTTCGTGCGAAACTGCTTTAGCCAGTGGTTGCTCATACCGCAGTATAAGTCACTGTAAATTGTACTTTCTGTTTAACTTACTATTAAAATGAAATATGCCACCTTGTCTTTGTATTCCACCACTGAGACAGAAATAATATTCTGCAACCTGTTCATACATGATGGGGTCTCGGTCGCGGGCTCAAATCTCTGGTGCGGTGGCTGCATTTTTGATGGAGGCGAAACTGCTGTAAGCCCGCGTGCTCAGATTGAGGGCACGTTAAAAACCCCAGGTGGTCAAAATTTCTGGAGCTCTCCACTATATACGGCGTCTCTTTTAATCATATAGTGCTTTTCTGACGTTAATACCCCTCATATCAATCAATCAATTACATGACATGGTCTGCTAGCTCTATACGTTGAGCGCCTGCAGATCATAATTGCAGTATCGAAGCCAGAATTTTTTAGGTGGGGGCTAAATTATTCTTATGTATGTTCGTGTGTGCGTTTGTAATGATGGTTGTTTATATGTCATGTTTAATGTCCCAAAACCACCATATGATTATGAGAGATGGCCGATGTGCGTACATTTGTAAGTGTGCGTGCATATATACGCAAGAAAATGCGAAAAAATCAGGGTGTGGGGACTTAGCCTCCCCAACCAGTCACTTGGTACGCCCGTGCATCATTGTATTGTCGTATTATCAAGCCCTGCACGACAACGCATACAGGATCAGGCAAATCGGTTTGGCGTGATGAGTTGTGTCGTTTCGTAGAAGCTAAGAGACGTCCAGCAGGGTCATTCTCTTGCCTGTTGTCAGCTCTCTCCTTGTTCCTGCTGGAGTCCTTTTGTCAGATTGCTTGGATTTCAGAGCTCTATAAATGTTGGCATTTTAAGATGTGGAATTGAGGTGCCTTCGTGGATTTATGATAGCTGAAAGATGTTTGAGAAAAAAATCAAGGTGATGTCAACATGTCTACATCATGGAAGGGTTCCTTGCTGCACCAAGAGTGAGCTCTTGTCCAATTTGGCCACTTCATTTCCTTCTTTCTTCCACACTGCTTTGAACACGTCATTTAAAATCGCGAGGTTCAACCTTAATACGAATGGAGATAACAGAACCGTCCATGTGTTCTTCTATGTTCGCTCGTGACGCTGTTAAATGTTGCAGATGGAGCACCAGATTGCGCAGACCGAAGCAGCACATTTAACATTCATATTGAGATGGCCCACTGTCGGCGTCCTTGTGGAACTCCACACTGCTTATTTGAAATATCAAATGTAACGCATCTACAAGGTTTCTGAGCTAGTATTGGGCCCCTGCTAGAAAAGGATAAGCGCCAAACTCTCCACCAGTAATACGTAATTACAAATTGCAGGCATTGTAGTGTTCTCAAAACGTTAGCCGAGGCAAGCTACTGGAGAAATTAGGCGAAAAGAAAGAGCCTGATTTCGCAACCAACTTTATTCTTGGAAAACGACTGCCCTATATCTGCCAAGCCACACATGGGCAATAGCTTACCATACGTGACATCGGACCATGGTAATATGTTCTGTTCTTTTCTAACTGTTTGGTGTGGATAGGTTGAGGTCCATGTTGCCTCGGCTACTCCATATCAAAAAGTTCTTCAGCGAAAAAAATAAAAAGAATAATATTGAACGGTACCCAAAAATGGACAATCAGCAAAAAAAAAAGCACACCGAAACCCGTTGAAACACTATGGCAATGTACAGTTTGCTTGCAGCAGCTCACATAGTTATAATATGTTCACACTCGCATCTTTTTTTTTCTACTGTCAACATATGCACTAACATGTCATTTCATACAATCGAATATATTCAATGCACGTCGTAGTTGAGAAACCTGCTAAAAAGTATCAAAGAATGCTGAATGCGCTGCCACCGATGTTTAACGTAGTTTATTGTAACATGCACCAACTATAGCCCAAAAACCTTTTACTAACTTGGCATCTTTTATCAATATTTCTTATAAAGCTCTTATGACTGTTTAAGAACACAATACAGAGCGCGTTCCTTTGAGATTGTTTGCATACGTCAGTTTTACATGGCAAAGGAAAGACTCAATATTCGTATTAACGACCAACAAACAAAATCACAGGACTGTACTGGGCAAATGACTTTTAAAACTTTGCAATACTTGAAAGTTGTTCTTCGCGTCAAGAATATTTTCGGCTATTCCGGAACAGTATACGTAACTTATGGTTCTCACAAACTGCCCACTAGCCTTTATTTTCTTTTTGAAGAAGGCTCAGAAGAGAGCCAGCCATCTGGCTCTTGCAGAGTCCGAAGAGCAACTGAACACACCTCTAACGCCATTGGTTGACATGACGTATTAAAACGACGTGTTAATAAAGACGGCTACTTCAATAATAGCGCACAACAAATGTGGACACGTTCACGCCACTGCCAGTGTGAGCTAGTTCATGTGAGAAAGAAGCAACGCTTGAGATCTTTCGAGAAGCTCACAGTAATGCATGCTTTTTCACAATCGCTAGTTTGTAAACGCTGCCAATCCGGCGTTCTAGACAACGAGACAAGATAGCGCGATCACATGTTCGAACTCAAATACGGTAC
The DNA here is from genome assembly GCA_013436015.1 of Rhipicephalus annulatus. Taxonomy (NCBI): domain Eukaryota; kingdom Metazoa; phylum Arthropoda; class Arachnida; order Ixodida; family Ixodidae; genus Rhipicephalus; species Rhipicephalus annulatus. Next base: position 69,081 of record WOVY01003089.1, read on the forward strand.
GTTTAGAGTGGGGGGAGAAACGCTGTCAGAGCTCCACATCTTCATGCATCTACGCGGATAGCGGAATCCCTAGTTCTGCAAGTGGTCGTTTTTTAGGGGCGAAGCTCCTTAAGCAATGGGTCGTGCATCCGCGATGTATGTAGTAGTAGTAGTAGTAGTAGTAGTAGTAGTAGTAGTAGTAGTAGTAGTAGTAGTAGTAGTAGTAGTATAGTAGTAGTAGTAGTAGTAGTAGGTAGCCAATCCATGGCTGGACTAGAGGAGAGGCAAGCGCGCACTCTTTTGAATTGAGGAGGAAACCCGCGCACAATAATCACGAATAAAAAGGTAGTTGTTTCTAATAAAACAACCTACAGAGACAAGTAGCGGTGACTTCATCTCCAACAAAGTTTGCCTTGATTTTGATGCTTACTAAAGGAACTTGTAACACAAGGACACACTTTAAGCACTATCTGACCAGAAAAGGTTGCCACATTAAAATCGCTGGGCGTAACGTCCTTGGTTTTAGAAAGGTTTAACGAGGGTTGGGCCGAAGTGCCATGAACTATCGGCGGTGAAATGTGGGAACTAGACACGAAGCGCAGGCCGTAAGAGAGTGCGCGCGTGCCGCTCCTCGAGTCCGGACATGCCATCTCTCGTTTAGTCCTTGGATGGATGTCCGCTGGATGGCGGTACTTCTATATGATAAATATAATTTGAAAAAATGTGATATGGCAGTACTTGGAGTGTTCACAAGATGGACTGAAGGGCAGACGGACAGACGCACGGATGGACGCACGGATGGATGCATGGACGCAAGTACATATGACCGGATGGACGGACGGACGGAAGCAAGAACGAACGGCTGTAGTGAAGCGCGGACGTACTGGTAAACGCTTCGCCCCACTCATAATCATGCACTCCGTAGATATGCTGCCATCTTTTTCTGTTTCGCTTTGTGACTTGAAACTAAAAGGAGGAGGAGGAGGAAAGTTTCAGCGGAAGGACAGGGGGGTTAGCTGGTTCTTAGGCCGGCTGACTACCCTGAGCTGGGGAAAGAATGAGGGGAATAAAGGATGATAAAAGAAATTTTACAAAAAGAGAGAAAGAGAGAAAATACAAAAAATAACCACAGAGGAAAGGCAACATCAAAGAGTATAAGACACTGAAGTCTGGCTGAGTCTCGGAGGCTAGTTGTCCATAAAAAGCGTAGCAAAGCTTTCAAAGCCTTCTGAGCTGAGGATGGGCTCGGCCAATGACCCAAAAGGCTGATCATCCAGTCTATCCAGAGCAGCAGCAAGCTCTTGTCTTGGCGTGTTGAAATGGGTGCACTCACACAGAAGGTGCCTGACGGTTTCTTCTAAGCTGCAGTAAGTGCGTGTAGAAGAGCTGGCCATTCAAATGAGACTGGAGTATGCATTCGTGAAGGCCAATCCAAGCCATTGGCGGCATAATAGAGTCTCCTCAGCTCGAGATATCCCTGAGGGGAGACGAAGCTACAGATTGGGATCGAAGTTATGCAGGCGCGCTTTTGTGAATTCTGTCGAATTCCACTGTGCGAGTGTGAGATCACGTGCCAGCAAACGAAGTCTTGTAGCTGAGTTGGTTCTTGAAAACGGGATGGCTGTGTATTGGGCACCATCGTCTGCAGGTCTAGCAGCCTCATCTGCGCGGTTATTGCCATATATATCACAATGGCCTGGTATCCACTGATACGCTATGCTGTGCTGTTTCTTGATTGCTTGGTGATGAAGAAGGCTTATTTCAGCTACGAACTGTTCATTAGGTCCATGGCGAAAGGTTGACATGAGACACTGAAGAGCTGCCTTCGAGTCCGAGAAGATAGACCAAGTTTCCGAAGGTTCTTCAACTATAAACTCCAGAGCTGCACATATGGCGGAGAGTTCTGCAGCTGTCGACGACATCAAATGCGATGTCATAAATTTAATTGTGATGTGCCTCGCGGGAACAACGACCGCCCCTTTTGAGCTGACTGAAGACACAGAGCCATCCATGTAAGTGTGAAGGCATTCATTGTGCTTCTCTTGCAGGAAGAGTAGTGTAGCCTGTGTCAGGGCTAGATGCGACGACGTTTTGTTATTTTGGATGCCAGGAATGGTAAGAAAGGCTTTGAGTGGGTGTAGGCACCACAATAGTATCGGCGGCCGTGCTGCATGCGCGAAGTGCAATGGAAGCACTGCGCAATGCTGAGCTACAGTTGCGCTGAACGCTCAGTGGGGCCTAGAAGTTCGAAGTGAGGCGAGGTGATTTGATGAAAGCCGAGCGAAATGTCTTAGGTGCATTCTCAAAGCACCTTCATGGATGTATGTATTGACTAAGGACTCAAAGGGAGCATGACATCTGTCAAGAGTTCCCTTAGTTATTCATGTTATCTTTTTTTTAAGAGAGGGGGCAAAGCAGGATGAGAAATTGCGGCCGTGAATCAGAGACGGAAACGAGTAACAACTATTAACAACTTAAAAATCCAAACCTCTAAGTTTACCTCTTAGGGCATTCTTAGTCACGCTGTAAACAGTGCTTGTAAAAACACAAAGCACACAAATAAGACAGACTCAAGTAAAAACACCCACTCAAGATTCCCAGCGTGTCGTTGAGTGGCCTTCAGGCACGCAAAATTAAAAACGCTTTCACAGCACTGAACAAAATCAGGCCGCTTCGCTTTCATTGCAATGCGAGCGGCAAAAAAAGGAAGGGTATCAATCTGGCGAAAGAAAGAGCACGACCTAATGGCATTCGTTATGGATCGTAGACGCATCTCATACTCTTTCTTAGGAGAACAGTACTGTTATGTGGAATCTGTGTTCACCAAGCTCCTATTATTCAAGTTACATGACCCACTAGCCTAAGTGATTTTGTAACGGGTAGTCTCGTACGAAGCCTTGTAGGGGATCTGTGAGTTTCCATTTTGCGACTGCGTTGTATGTCTTCAGTGCATTACCGCACTACGGGGTAAACGTACAGCACTTGATGTGCCTTCCATTTGAGTCATCTCTGTAGTTCACTCACTGGAAAGTCATCGGACTTTTGCGCATAAAAATCCTCGGATGGGGTTGCGGATGACCTCCTCTTGATCTCGTGATGGTTTCTTGCAAAAAGAAACGCTACTTAGGGTTAGGTTATTTAGAGAACAGAGAGATGTGTATAGATAGACTGAAGCTCGGAGTATCTTTGTGGTAAGTTGCGTAGCTTTTAGCTTCTACGCAGAAAGGTTTTGCGGTCATATACAGTGAATGGAAATGGTTATATGCTCTTTAACAAAAAAATAAAACTTACAGAAGAACCCACAAGCAACCTATATAAGTCCATAGTTTTTTTTCCATGTGATGCTGCAAGCCACCCGCTTGAGAACTCTCACATGTGATCTCAATTTCTCGAACAAGCAGAGTAGTATTAGCCACACTACTTTTCTTTTTCGTCAGACCAATTCAAAACGGCCCCGAATTTCAGTGACGCCTTGCGGAGGATTACTGGAACTTTTTGAGGCTTCACAAAAACGCAAGATTGCGAATGCGCAATTGCGCGGATCACTAAGTTAAATAAGTGTGTAACTTCATGAGCGATCGCATTTCCGAAATACTTCATGGTGAAACAAACTTACAAGTGAGTCTTAAGGGAGGTCCTGCTTTCCAAGATCAGAAAAGGAGCCCAAAATGTAGGTAAGTCAAAATTATACTCAAAAGTTGAAGCTGGCACGCGGCATGCATCGTACAGCTTCTTGATGGTGAAAGCTACTGTTTCCGAGTGAAATGCATGCCTCCTGAGAAATTTTGGAATGTGTGATAATACTGATTTGAAATTCAATAAATTAATAAATATACCTTACGTGGGTGCGTGCGTGCGTGTGTGCCGGTAGGAGGGCACACGGTTTCCCTTAACGAAGGGCGCGTAGATTCTCCCTCCCTTATTGATCCAATGTATCGGCGAATATTGTACCCGCCCCTCTCAGGTGTGTTCCCAGGAAGCCCAAAATGGATAAGTAACGTTTCATAAGCTTACATACCAAACAATAAACTGTGTAAATGTAGTCCCTGAATAGAAGCTAAATCTTTGAAAAACGTCGTATGTCGGTTGGTTGGTTGGTTGGTTGGTATGTGGGGTTTAACGTCCCGAAACCACTATATGATCATGGGAGACGCAGTAGTGGAGGGCTCCGGAAATTTAGACCACCTGGGGTTCTTTAACGTGCACCCAAATCTGAGCACACGGGCCTACAACATTTCCGCCTCCATCGGAAATACAGCCGCCACAGCTGGGATTTGAACCCGCGCCCTGCGGGTCAGCAGCCGAGTACCTTAGCCACTAGACCACCGCGGCGGGGCGTCGCATGTCTCGTCTAGTGTCCGGTTAGGATTCGTTTCATAAATTATCTGCAAAATGTTTAAAGAAAAGTCGCAGAAAACCCCATTTTGTGGACGGGATTTGTGAATACCTGAATTTTCTCATTGCATTGTTTTAAAAGGATGTTATAGAATTTTTCAAGATAATACGCATTTCGTTTCTTTTTGGTATTTGTTTTTGTGTATGCAATTAGGGCACGTTTTATGAAGTCCTCTCAGTTGAAGTAACTACACTTACATTATTATGTAATTACCATTACAGAATAAGACTCAATAGATTCACATACAAACGTGGTCTTGTTCAAACTTATCATGTAAAACAGCAAGAATTTGGCTGCAGCATAGAAACGTGAAAACCACAAAATCATATATAGCATGTCACTATATCCCATCATACAGAAGCAGCAAAAAACACAGATTATCGTGATAGAGAAAATACAGCTATATAGTATTCAACCTTCAACCACAATTTTTGTTGCGTGCTCCATTATTAGCGAAATTGTTGTCATGCGACAAATAATGCGATATGACAAAATTTAGGATCTGGCACAGCCATTCTCACTATGTAAGTGTCATCTTGTTCAGCCCTTCTGAGTGAAACACTAGGATGAGGTGAAGAGAAATTGTTAATAAGAGAATCTTACTGGAGAATAGGCATGTAGACAAGGGGGGCTCGCCCCCCCCCCCCCCTCCGACATTCGTCCAGTCAGCCGATAACGCCACAGTAGAGAGGCGCAAGTAAAGTAGCGGCGTGCGAATTTAAACAAATGAAAATCAAACACTATTTAAGTAACTAATCCCGAGAAGCTACCAAAGAACCTTTATTCTGAAAGCACGGCAACGCTCGCCGAGAAATTGAGCGTCTAGCCCATGGATCTACACCACAACAGAAACACCACTAAGTGATATGCATCAGGCGTCAGCAAAAACATTGAATGTACAGGAAAGAAGGCAACCGAGTGACTCACAAGCCTACGGCCACATGATCTCTACATGTTGCCAAAGACCATCCATCGTCGGACACAGCCAAAGACACTCTATACATCCGGAGTTTGGAAAAGGGAACTTCAGCACGGAATGTGGCGGCTTCGATCACTCAATAACCTGTCCGTGCCCACTCACGCCTATGCGAACCCCACAACCCTTTGTCCGCTGCCTGTGTCCTCGGGCAGGCGCCCACGTGGCATAAAGAGTAAACAGAGTTACAGGGTCGCACAACCACCTGTCGAATGAGTGTTTATGCGGCTATCCAGTTATTCGTCTATTGCGAAGGTGCCATAGCTGGCGAACTCTCGGGATCACTTTCGGGAAAGCTAGCTGACGACCATCATTGCTATTCACGTCGCTGTAGGTGTGATACCATGTTGTTCAAAATCCGTTTCCGTTAAAAAACAGCAACATTTCTCGTATATGTGGTGGCTGAAACTTCTAGAGATGTCTAATGACTGCTCTGTGGTGGAGTGCTCAACACCGACAAAAAACTCGCTCACAACACGGCTTTACTCATTTACTGCAAAGGTTTTATGAGAAAGAGCGACGGAAGCAATGTACAGCCGCCATGCGTTGGGACACATGAGCTGCGCCGACATTGTGCGAGTTAATGCGTCACTGCTTGTTCTCCAGATTTCGTTCTGCCGTATCGGCGCTCGTTGAACGCACTCGATCATGTTCACTTTGGTAAACGACGGAAGTTATCGAAGCCTTCGGATGTGTTGGTTCGGTTCGACCACTGTGCAAGGACGCTTCGCTCGAACGTGCTGTATTACGTACAGGAACAACAATGCGGCAACCGTATACGTCATAAGTAACAAGCAGAGATTTATATCTCGCGTTTTGTAAAACATCGAGTGTTCACAATGATCTCCATCTCATATTTGAACGGTGTTACGCTGATCTGCGCGAAACTGCTGTCACACTTACCGACTTGACAATTCACAGCACCTAATAGCAGTGCCGTGCGTTCGTTCTCTTTCGCAGTGGGAGGTCATCATCACGTGTCTCCTCGGCGATTCTCTTCAAATCTTGTCACTGCTCCCATAGTGTAATCTATTATTTTATTTAAACAGTCCGACTGACCGCACTGCATCATAAAAGATGTCTCCTTTAGTCGAGTGAACCACGATATTTATGAGAAACAGACTTCATGAATGACGCGTCAATGATGGACCTTCTGTGCCTCCGTCGCCGAGTGCTTGGGCCCGGACGGGGAAGTCATGGAAGCTTCTGCATGATACGTGTATGAGTAGCAAGGTGAAAGCTGTGGGGAAATGGCCACATCCTTCTCACAGCTTGTGTGTGGATTGACACGGTGTTACTTCATTTTCTCGAGTTCTTCAGATCTTGTGCTGTTTTGGCGCTTAGGAGGATCCCACCACTGCTGTTACGCCTGCGAGTCCACATCAAACGTCCATGCATGTGAAAAAGGCACTCTGTGTCAAGACCAGAACGCGAGCCCGCCTGACGCGAACAACTCAACGGCGTCATCACGCGGCGGCACCGGCATGTCGCGCAACGCACAGTGAGCCCCTCAGCCCACGAGCCCTTTGAAGCAATCGGCGCCTTCCAGTCTGGCGAGTGTTACGCAATGCGTGGCGATGTCACTCGTCCTTGGCTGCAACCACGCGCAGCGGCTCTGAATTTGATGAGAATGACACGGCCCAGCGGCGAGCCCCATTGGAGGATTCTGACCTCACGGCCAGCGGCACTTCTGGTTGGTGTTAAGGTTGAAGGAGGACCGCAGGAGGATCCGAAAACAAAACAGCTTTATGGCACTATTTACACATATTTACAGCAAAGAAAGGTTAGTGGTTTCACAAACCACGAGCGTGGTGGTTGAACCGTTACATGGTTCAGAGCAACGTCCAACACTCTGCGGCGTCGTTTTAAGCCCTGTCAGGCTCCTCCTCTCCGAGTGGAAGACCAATCACACACACACAACAGGTGAGGGGGACGAGCTTGCACGGTCCACGTGAACGTCCAATATTGAGTCGTGAACACTGCACTGCAAGGTGGCGCCAGCAGGGTTCTTCCTCGTCGTGTGTGCGCCGCTAGTCGAGAGGTCCCACGATCCTGACAGCATACATCAAAGGGTACGCCGAACAGCTCGCCTAATTAGCGGGGTGATTTGCGGTGGCCGCCGCGGTCTCTTCCAAGGAAGGTACTGTCTTTGTTGTCCTCTCTGGAACGGTTAACGGCGTCGCGGCGGCACGACGTCTCACCTTCGGGCTAGCAGAGACAATGCCAGGCGAGCATAGGCAGCCCGCCGGTCGGCTACGTGATTGAGGGTTAAAAGAGCGCCGCTCCCTCGTCAGCTCTCGCGCCGGTCAGAACTGCTTCCCCATCACAACAGCTTCCCAACAGCTTCCCCAGTCGCCGAGGGCATCAGTCACCACTTCTGCTCGAAGAGACGACGAAAAGGTCCGCATTTGAAATTCGGGAACTCGCCTTCGCTTGCCACATGGTCTGGGTAATCGCTCAAACTTTCGACAGCGTGAGAGCCTCCCCAGTAGATCGGCTTACGCACAATGGCGTCTGCCCAGACAAATTTCCAGGCCAAACTTAACAGCTCTTCCGCCGCCCGGAAAATCTCGGCTGGCCAGCGCTCCCAACCCCTGGGCACGAAGAAAATGGTTGGTGACGACGATGGCCTGGCTTTGACGCTCCAGCTGCGAACTCGTATCCAACTCCCAAACCAGCTTACAATGATGGTCAACAGCAAGGCTAACCACACAACATAATACCACGGTGAGGTCAAGCCCATTGGACCCGCTTAAAACCCTCCAGGCTTCTCAACACAAAAAGGAAAACCTGTAGGCTAAAGTTTTGAGACAATTTGGTGCCGCCGAAGTTACAACAATCATGGATGTGGAGATGCTTACCAAAGATGGAACAAATTGCCGTGTGAGAAAAGCACACAAAGGCAAACATAATTTTGCCCCATATAACAGTAATCCCATTTTTACAAAACTAGCTTTCTCCTACCATCCGCACTACTAAGTTGTAACTCACACTTAACTTCATGACTAATTTCATGAAACACAACCAAATACAAAAGTTTCATACGAGTGCTGCCAGACCCTATACACAAGTTATCGGGGCGCATTCTTAATTCTCTCAATATATCGAAATGTGTAAATCCTTGAAACGCATCCCTTATCTCAACGTTCGCTATAACATAACGCTCAGCTAAATAATTCGCCGGATCCCTGAGCACATACTAAAGTAATAAAGGAAAATGCAATTCGTGGACTAACAAGCTCATTTGCTGAATGTAGTTTCATGTCAGCCCATGTTTTTGAAGAACGCACATGACTGCTGTGCGCTCTAGCATGACATCATACTCTAATTCAAAGAGCGTTAGCACACCAATCGCACACCTAACCGTAGGCCATTTCCCAGTAACTCAACTCAAAACACTTACAATGCTTTTGAAAAATCTAGAAGGGAAAAACTGCTCTACACGAACTAGCCGGGGAGATGACAAAGAAATATTACTTTAAAACCAAAAATAAGCAAACAAACATGCTTCTAAGAAAATTCTTTTGTCCGAATTTTTAGCTTACAGCCGTGCCTCACCTCAATCGCACACGCGGTGGTCGCGGTCTCGCCGGATTTCGAGGACGCCCGAGGCAATGTCGCGTAAGTGCTACAAGCTGAACTGCAGCGTTACGCCTCATTCGCGATTTCGGCGGGCTTCTGTCAGCTCGGCAGAATGGATCCGAGCAACGCGTGGAAAAAAGTGGCCATGCCCTTTTTGGGCTCACTCCTGGGCTCCGTTTAGCAATTGTGTCCTTTCTTCTAGGACCCCCTTGACACTCTCGTCCGAGCACACCTTTAAACCTCTGCCGCGAATTCAGTCGCAAGGATGCGCGCTGTTGCCTGCCCTTTTTCCGATGGCGCCTTCCACTTGATTGCATTTGCGAAGAATCCGCTGTTCTTTTACTTGTTGTCCTGTGGCTCGAACTCATGGAGGGCAACTTTGACGCCGATGCAAAACGCCTAATTTTGCCTACTACGCTCAAATTTTGCGAGATTTTTTCAACACGCGTAGTGCCTTTTGTCTCGCTCGCGGCTCTTCGACATCTCTTGCGTCTGCGCCGCTTCTTGCGTCTCGTTTCCGAGCCTCCCGATTGCATCTCAAGATCGTGAACCCTCCCGCAGCTTTCGTCAGCTGTCTCAGTCGCGCAGTCTAAATCTTTTTCGACCAAATCATCTTTATTCTCACCCTCAAGACTGGCAAACTGGTTAACACACTTAGGAACAACGCAGCTATTTCCCTTTGAAAAATCTTGCTCGGATTCCTGAGAGCTGTCTGCAACTGCACTGATACCATTCTCTACGCTCGCTGCTTCTGAGTTTTTTCCGGTGTTCTTGCCTACTTCGACCTCATTTGCAAGATCCACCGTCGCGACAAACACAGTTGAGGTCTGTGCCAGATTGTCTACAGATATTCTAGCTGTTTCGCTAACAGTTAACTGGCACAGCACCTCGTCGCACTCGCTCTGGCCTTCGTCGGCCTCTCTACTCAGCGCAGCATCATTCGCAGCACTCAAACTCAATTCGCCTTTAAATCTGCTGCTATGTTCACACGTCCCAGCCTTCTCTAAAGCTCTGGGCTGCACCTCGCACTTCTCGTGCGCTACACTTGCGAATGGCTGTAACTTCCGCCTCATTGCCTCGATTTTCTGTTCCACTTGTTCGAGCACCAAGCCGCGTGCTCGATCACGCTCTTGTCTATCCCTTTTCTGTGCCTCTCGTTCCCGTTCCTCTCTTTCGCGTTCTCTCTTTCGCTCCTTCAACCTTTTTAAAGCTTTCAACGCGTACCCAATATCCTCCTGACTGGCGCTTTCCAAAATAAGCTCTAAAATTTCTGACCAGCCCATTCCTTCCTTAACCTTAATACCCAAGTCTTCACAAATGTACAAAAGACCATCTTTGAGCAGTGTCCTCACCTCCATGATTGCCGTTGTACTTTGGTCCTGCATCTCACACAAATGTAGGGGATCCCTCTAACACACAATTAGGTGCCTCCCTAACTCACATACATTCCAGCTTTTTATCAACTCACACTCAAGAAATGAAGCCTGGAAAGTTATAGCAAAGACCAAGCACTCACCACAGCACAGCACCATGTCGTGAAGCCCACCTAACCGCTGCCAACCAGTTGTTAAGGTTGAAGGAGGATCGCAGGAGGATACGAAAACAAAACAGGTTTATGGCACTATTTACACATATTTACAGCAAAGAAAGGTTAGTGGTTTCACAAATAACGAGCGTGGTGGTTGAACCGTTACATGGTTCAGAGCGACGTCCAGCACTCTGTGGCGTCGTTTTAAGCCCTGTCGGGCTCTTTCTCTCCGAGTGGAACACCAATCACACACACACAACAGGTGAGGGGGACGAGCATGCACGGTCCACGTGAACGTCCAATATTGAGTCGTGAACACTGCACTGGAAGGTGGTGCCAGCAGGGCTCTTCCTCGTCATGTGTGTGCCGCTAGTCGAGAGGTGCCACGATGCTGCCAGCATACATCAAAGGGTCCGCCGAACAGCTCGCCTAATGAGCGGGGTGATTTGCGGTGGCCGCCGCGGTCTCTTCCAAGGAAGATACTGTCTTTGTTGTCCTCTCTGGAACGGTTAACGGCGTCGTGGCGGCACGACGTCTCACCCTCGGGCTAGCAAGGACAATGCCTGGTGAGGATAGGCAGCCCGCCGGTCGGCTACGTGATTGAGGATTAAAAGAGCGCCGCTCCCCCGTCAGCTCTAGCGCCGGTCACAACAGCTTCCCCATCGCCAGTTGAGTCGCCGAGGGCATCAGTCACCGCTTCTGCTCGAAGAGACGACGAAAATGTCCGCATTTGAAAGTCGGGAACTCGCCTTCGCTTGCTTCATGGTCTGGGTAATCGCTCAAATGTTCGACAGCGTGAGAGCCTCCCCAGTACACCAGCTTACGCACAATGGCGTCTGCCCAGATGAATTTCCAGGCCAAACTTAACATTGGACATTTGGTTGCACAAAGGATCCACGTGGTGCCTTATAAACAGCCCTGCGGTGCGTCGCCAGCAGTAGACCTATATGTCAGAGAAGAGAGCTCGGCTCTTTGGCTCTCTAGACTGTCGGCCACAGTGCCGAATTCATAACGCCTCTCTTTCTATGCTGTACATAAACCTTGCTTTAACTCACCGTCGCCTCGTCCTCTCGTCTATAAGCTCGGCGCAGAAGCAGTCGCGAGCTGAGAAACCTATGCTACCAAATGACTGGTGACCGTGTCGGCGGAAATCGGAGCAGTGGCGGCTTCGGGACCGTGTTGGCATCGCCGTCTTTCGTAAAAGTGGTGGCAGCAGTGGGACCGGCCGGCGTCAGCGACATCGATGCGATGAGTGCCTGATGTTTTCCCCTCAGTTCACCAGACTACTCTAGCACACGTTATAGTAGTTCAGATAAAGGCTGTGTGAAGCATTAGAGTGAGCTTTGATCGTTTCAAGCCAAGTAGAAACGCTTTTAAACCAAAGTTAATGCGGAGGGTGTAAACATGGGAGTGTTAAAAATTGCTTGCATGTATTTCTAGCTGACTTATGGCTGTTTCACATGCGAGCGAACGAGCAGCGGCGGTCGCGGCAACGAGTGGCGGGAGGACGCGTAGACGCGCGTTCGTTTCACATGCGCCGCTGCTGTTGCGCGACGCCCGCTATGGTGGCTAGAATTGGGAGGTGACGCCAACGGGAGCTCGGAGCCGCTCCTTCGTTTCGAGCAGCGCGGCGGTGGCGCTGTCGGCGAAATGGTGATGCTAGTTACGCGCGCGCGCCTTGAGCGCGCGGACCTTTCAAAGATGCTGTTGCTGAAGCATGATTCAGATAAATTGGCGATTCAGATAACTCACTGTGACGATGGCTGATAGAACGCCATTTCAAGCATTAAAAAAAATTGGCTGCCGCTGCAAGACTTCTGTGACGTTGAATCTGCGCAAATTAAAGCTTTCGTTCGCATATCCCTGCAGTGTTTTGGAGTGCAAGGCGACGGCGTTTTTTTAAAAAAAATATTACCAAAGTTCTGGGCGAGGAAAATAAAACAAATATTTATTGCACATCATATTATTAGCAAGATCTATTGCACATCATGGAATACAGGGTAAAATAAAATAAAATGAAAAAATACGCCCATTTACATACGCTCGGGAGTAGTTAAAAACATTGAAACATTGCACACAGACAGCGCATCGCTTGGCACTAAGTAATAAGAGGCATACAATCACTTTCCACTCGGCAAAAAAAAATCAATAGAGCTTAAAGTTACAATATCAAACTCAGAGCACGCGTCTAAGCTTCAGCAATTTCATTCTTTCCTGCTTAGCGTTTCGTTTGCTGTTCTGGGCTTTGACATGAAAGTGGAGCTTAGTAAGAACATAAAACTTGATAATTTTGTTTGTGAGGGACATACTGTGGTCAGGGCAGCCAACAAGTGTAAGCTTTCTTAACTGCAAGAAGGAAACCAAGTCCATGATGCTGTCAGGTGTGACTTCTGTAACACTGAAGCAGTGGGTAAAAGTGTTCTCGAGAGTGGTCACGAGTTCATTGAGCTTGACTGATGGGTACAGCAGGCCTCCTCGGTCAACAGCAGCCGTGAGGGATGCTGCAGCTGGAGATGGATCGTTCTCGCCTTGTAGGAGCTGCTGGCTGCACTCTGCACATTTGGTGCTTGCAACGCTTTTTCTTGCCACATATCCAGCCATGTAGAATATGAGTCTGGCATCGCTGCTTTGCACGACCATGTCTGCATGCTCGGTGCCGTGGCCGTATTCATTGAGCACTTCATGTGCTTCGGCAAGGTTTCCTACGTCAAGAAGCTCGTCTAATTTCATCCGAGGAGTGAGGTCCTTTCCGTTGTCAGCTCCCAGCAGACTTCTCAGCAGTCCTGAGGACACATTGCTTCCTTTCGGTGGTTTTGCCAAATTCTGGAAGCTCAAAGTGCTGACCGAGATTAGGAACTGGGAGGCAGTCGGATGATCATTGCATCCAGACATTTGTCGGACGATTCCAAACAGCCTCTCCAGGGGGTCCTGACTCAAGCGGCATGTCATCATATAGCTGAAGTTCAACTTCATCGTCAGGTAGCGGAGAAGGTGTAGCGTGCTTGATAAGGTAACACGAAGCCCCTCGGCTGTACTGCGGCTTAGGAAACCTCCGGAGTCAGCAGCTGTTTCCCAATCGTCCAGGTAAGTCAAGAAGTTTTGAATGCACTTCTCGTGCATCCCTCCAGGCTTAAGTGCACCCGAACTGCACCTTGAAGTCATGGCGTCAATGAGCCTTCTCATTCTTTCCACAAAGCTGACTGTCGCCGCTGTGCTCCCATGCTTTTCTTCGATGGTTGCATTGTACAAGAAAAGGCCTCTGAGGACTTCATCACTGTAAAGCCGCACTGCATAATTTACCCTCATTTTCTCAAAGCCATTGGGATGCACAACCGATTTGCTAATATGAGGCATGGCTTTGAGAGTCGTGTCATGCTGTTCATCAAGCTTCCGGGCACAGTCAATAGGGTCAACACTGGCATGGCCTTCTGGCAGTTTCACGCCCGTTCGAACAAAGGTGTTCCTCACACATTTAAGAAGGTGTGGGAAGTCCGAGATGAAGTGCAGAAAACGTTCTGGGTCTGTAGGGCGCTGCCTTCTACATACTGTGTTTTCTTTCCTGCCGTGTATGCCGAATGAGTGCCACATGCTTCTGTTCCACGCAGCTCCATCAGTGGTGATAAAGTCTACGTGCAGACCGGCGTTTTCGCTCATGACTACTGCTTCGAGGATTATTTTGCCTAACGTCTCGGACTTCACATTGCTGCGTGATGCGAACACACCAATAATCTGGTGCCACGTGCCTGTAAAAGGCACGAACAATACTACAAGGCCATGGTCACATGCTACGGAGCGCTCACTCTCTGGTGTGAACTTCCCAAGGTCCACAAAACCTTCGATGGTGCCATCGGTTCCCAAGCTCAAGTGTTCAGATAGCTTAATCTCATCAATTAACAGCCCACCATGGCGCTGGAACAAGTCCATAGATTTTGTTTTTTCCGCCACAGCAGCAAACACTTTTTCGCTCAGGCCGAATCCACTCCTGTAACGCTTGAGATATCGACGTAGTGATGTTCGAGAAGGCAACGCCATGATGTTGTTTTTGCGTATATGCTCATAGAGGCGTGGGCTTTTCATGGACATAATAAGGCACTCTAGAGCCCATTCACTTTCATACTTCATCCCTTTCGTGGATTTTCTTTTAGCCGCAGCAAAGCACGCCTTGACTTGTTGCTGCTGCTTAATGGGTAGGGCCTTCACCGCTTCTTCAAATGCTGTAGAATCATTCCGTGCATTCTTTTCTTTCATTTGTTTGATGAGTGATTTAGCCTGCAGGACACTCAGGCGACTCCTTTTCGCTTGCGCTGTTCGCAGCTTAAGCCTGTATGAAAGCTTTTGGGACTGGGCCACATTTTTGCCTTTTCTTCGCCTGTAGGACTCACGATTCAGGAGTAGTCTTCTGAGGTGCTTGCATTGTGGGCAGGCTTTTTCTGGCGTTGGAGCAACCCCACGGCAAGATGGGCTGAAGGTTCTGCCATCAAAAGTCTTCTCCTTGTACTTTAAATTCACTCCAAATTCACCAGTTTTACCAAACCCTCTGCATGGTGTCATGGAGTCGACGTCGCGAAGCAACTCTTCTGCCATTTCGATGTCGGTAATGTCAAGGGTCTTTATTTTTGTGGCTTGCACAAAAGCTGTCGCTTGAAGTTTGTTTTCATCTGATGTCATTAGCACATACTTGTCAATAGTCAACTTGTCACCATCTAGTGCGCAAACTGTAAACACCGTGGCGTTGTCGGCTCCAGCAATTAGATGTCGAGCCCAGTAAGCGCTGGGAAGACCACACTTGCGGACGTCGGGAATTGCGGGCACATTCGGGACAGGTATTTGGTTACTGTCGCTTTCTGTGCTGTACGAGCCAGCTGTCTCCTCGCAAGCAGACGTGCTTGGTTCCTGACGCCGAATTTTCGATGGTAGGCCGCAAGTGGATGTTCTTGACGTCCTTTTCTTCGGCACTTTCTTTGAAAGATACGCAGGAACATTTGGGAATATGGTTGGCACCGCGTCAGATTTCAGCACCGGTTTCCCTCGGGGAATCTGAACAGTTTCGCCGTTTATCACATGCGTGTAAAAACGCTCAATAAACTGCTCGTCGAAATGAAGCTCACATAGCGCCGACTTCACGTCCAACGACTTGTCGGCACGGGGTACGGCTCGTTGCCAGGCTTCGAAGAGGGCAGGGTCTTTGGGAACAGAGAAAAGAGAAGCACGCTGACCTTGCTCCCTCGATGACACATAGCCGCTCGTGCAGCCAGGAGCAAAGCAGTGGCGTTGCCTCGCTTTCGTAGTGCTGGAGTTCATCCTAAGGTCGGCACTCACACTGTCATGTCAGCAACTAAATACATTTTGCCATAAGCGAGACATCAACGCGGAAAACTGCACACACCCAGACACGCTTCCAGAGGCGAACCAGCGAACCCAGCGGCGAGTCGACGAGAGAGCGCGGAGCGCGCGCTTCGCCCGCATCACTATGCCGACAGGAGCGCCGTGGTGGCCGTCGCGGCGGCGCTTGAAAACGAGGATCGCGCGCGCTCGGCGAATATGCGGGCACTGGCGTCACCTTCCAATTCTAGCCACCATACGCCCGCCGCTCTAGCGGGCAGCGTTGTCCGCGGAAGGCGCCGGTTAACCGCTGTTTACAGTGGTATCTAAATGCTGCGCTCTCCTCCAAGTGTCCTTCATTTGGCGCCCCTGTGCTACGAGGTTCATCTTCAATAGCCGCTCGACTTTTACGCGTCTGTACACTGATTGAACTAGTTTTAACATGTATCTTACAACAAATAAGCAACGCTTGCGGTTGCTTTTTGTTTTGTCCTGGCTTTTTCACGTATGATTCTTGTTTTGCGCTCATATAACTGATATAACTGACCATGGAGAAACAAAAAAAAAGAGTTTGCTTGTATGGTTTAATATACAGCTGCTCCAGCTAGGTGAATGCTCAAGAACTGCGAGCGTGTTTCGCGCAGCACTTCCCATGTTTCTCCGATTAATTGCTTTTGCTTTCAGCGAGTTAACATTGGGACGCTGAGCGAGGTTTCTGTCAGCCCCGTATACACAACTGGCCAAATTTATACCTAAATTTTTGTACCTGTTTGCTCGAGTCAACATAAGAGTTTTTATAAAAACTCTAAGTAGTAAGCTTCAGCAGTATTTGTGGTCACCCTTTGGCTCATGCGAACACATCCTTCATTGGAGTTATCTGAATGGTCTACATCTCTTCTGGCGCTCGAATTCGTATGCTTCCACCCTAAGCAGTAAGCCTCTTAGATTTTTCAATGATTCAGTAAAGCACTCCAGGAAGAGTTTCACCAACGACTTGTAGCATAATGCACGTGATACGCTCGTTGTCTTGGTTTTTTGGCTGCTGTATATACACTTGTGCGTGGCGCGGGTAAGGGACTACGCAGCAATTCTTGCTTTAGCTTGGATTTGCGTCCATTAATGCTGTGGTGGCGAACAGGAAAGCCGAAGTATCACATGGTTTCACACGACACACCTTTGCCTTCGGCACATAGTGACATTCAATTGGTAGCATTCAACCGTGTAATTTAGATGCATGCTTGTAGGCATGCGTTGCTGCGCTGGTGCTAGAAATCAACAGCTGTTGTTCGTTATCTACGCAGTGTATGTTATGCTCGCGACCGAACATCTATTTTCGCCTAGCCAGCCGCCCATTCCTGCACTGAGTGTCACGAAGAGCAGCTGGCCAATGTGGCAAGACCAGTCGTTGATTTCAAGCACCAGCGCAGCAACACATGCCTACAAGCATGCAAACTTGAGCGCTCTGCGGTGCAATTGCTCATTGCGAGAAAAGCGTTGCAGATGACGTGGACAAGTCAGCCAGGGTTTTAGTGAGAAATCGAGGTGTTGTTGAGGGTAGAACAAAAATAAAGGCCCCTGATGAGTGCCTTATTTCCCCGATCCATGACGGCAAGCTTCGCGCCCCTTCTTTCTTGTGTCACATCACGAAATTCCTTTTCAGTGACCTGTGTGGAATGCTACTTCTCAAGTCGACTACCGTAGAAGCCGTCCTTGCAATGCTCTCTCGTTCGTGTGAAGCCTTTCATCTATGCGCCGCGTCACCACATGTCATCATTTGATAAACCAGCAACAATTGCTGCAACATAGAAGTACGGCGTGCCATGCGGCTCCTTTACGTGGGAATAACTTTCGATGAAAACGCGAAAACAGAAAAAGGAAGTAGTAATAACGTTGATTTGATTGATTTGTGGGGTTTAACGTCCCAAAACCACCATATGACTATGAGAGACGCCGTAGTGGAGGGCTCCGGAAATTTCGACCACCTGGGGTTCTTTAACGTGCGCCCAAATCTGAGCACACGGGCCTACAACATTTCCGCCTCCATCGGAAATGCAGCCGCCGCAGCCGGGAATCAAACCCGCGACCTGCGGGTCAGCAGCCGAGTACCTTAGCCACTAGACCACCGCGGCGGGGCGGTAGTAATAATGTTACAGAAATAAAAAAAAATGCACCGCACGGGATTTTCACTACGGCGAAAGCATCGTCGAGAGCAACGAAAGGAAAACAGCTGCATTTCGACTTCACCAGTGAACATGGCCAGTTCAAGCCATGACGTTTACTTTATGAAAGTATGCGACTTCGCCAATTTCTTCCCAAAGAATGCTCTTCTTATGATTCTTGCGGAAATCCTCCATCTTGACGTCCCAAAGAAGATATCGTTTCACAACTTCTATAAGCGACTTGTTGAAAGCAGCGCGAAACATGTGACCCGGGGAGAGGACGTATGTCGTCTGCTACTCAGTCGGTGCAAGTTGTTCTGTGGAACCAGTTCCTCGCAGCGCGCGCGTCAACTTCTCAACTCCACCTCCGTCATCACGTGTCAAACGACGTCACTGGTCGCTCTGCCGCGTGTGCCGCTAGCGAATTTTTCCAACTCTGGCGAATTTCACAAGAGCGTCTAGTCGCCGCGGTAGAAACCTGTTTTGGCCCCGCGCGGCGGCCGCCGCTCCGCTCTTAAAGCAAAATCGCTCGCATGTGAAACAGGCTTTATAGTGGTTATGGCAAGTAAATTCTTAACAGGGGCAAACAGCAAGAGGCTAGTGTGAACGATGGAGAACCTTAAAGTGAAGGAACTCATCGAAATTTGTGAGGAACTCGGCATTACACTGGGCCATGCGAAACAAAAGCAAGCGATCCTTGAGATCATGAAGGATGAAGGAGTGTCGGCTGAGGAAGTCTATAAGGCCTTGGCGGATACCAAAGCACACCGCGAAGAGGCTGAAAGGCGAGAAGTAGAAGTTCGCGAACGTGAAGAAGCTGGAAGGCGAGAACGCCGTGAGTAGGCCGAGAGACAAGAGCGCCTCGAGTTGAAACGAATAGAATTGGCAATCCTACAGTGTTCGCAGGCGCCTAGTGTAGCTTCTCCGACAGTTCAGGTAAGCGGTTATATGTGACGTCTCCGAAAATACGGACTGAACCACGGACCTTTCGGGATGTTTTCGCTCGTTTCTCATACCCACAAAAAAGAAAAAGAAAAACATTCGGTGTAACGAATGAGCATTCCGGAGTGAAGTACCAGAAGGATTATTTCTACTATTCTCCCGGGCTTCCCCCCGCAAACACGAGGACTGGGCGGCGCCTTGTCGTCTACAGACAGTCTGACAATGTACGGTGGAGATAATCCGTGCGCACCCTTCAGATTTGGGGCATGGGAGAGCAGCAGAGCGCCTTTTGTCGGGTCGGACTTTCCGTCAGCCTCCGTGGCTTCAGGGCTCATTACTGCGTTCTGCGCGGATGGCCGCCCGCGGCGTTGAATGACGAAGAAGCAGCGGCTACGGAGATTTCGCGGGAGACACCGAGCTGCATGGAAACGTTGAGACTTGGTCTGGACATCGGCTCACCAAGTACCGGAAGCATCGAGACGATTGTTCGCCCGTAATTAAACTGTCTTCGGACGGCTCGCCCATCACTCTCCCTGAGGCTTGAGTTTGTACATTGTTACTTGCTCAGCTTTGTTTGGGAGAGGGTTTTCTACTGGTGTAGGCCGCGGAGGCGGCCGGCGAAGATGATACACTCTGACTGAGAAGAAAGTATGCCACGTCGATAGTGGCGAATGGTTTGGTGCCCCGGTAGGGCGGAGTCTGGTCCTACAAAAAGGGACTATGAGACGATACGAGAGAGACAGAGATACGATGCGAAGAGACTCGGAGATACGATGCGATGAGCTCGAGATGGTAGAGAGACGGAATGGAAAAGGAAGATAACAATGTGAAGAGATAGCAATGAGCGTCGATGGGATGATGACTGAGGCAGAGATGATATGACGAGGAATGAAAGTCAGAGATGGGAAACGAGGAAACGAGTGATTGCGGGACGTTATGAAAGAAGATTAAGATGGAAATCGCTGAGAGAGACAACGAAGACGACGAAAACGGTGAAGACTGACCACTTAGACCGTTCGTGAGACGAACTTCCCCTCCTTTACTTAAACGAGCTTTGCGGGAAGGGATGCGACATATTGAGACATTGCGCGGTTTTTTAATTATTGACTTTATCATTTGTGTCGGTCGGCCTGTGTTTACTTTGTATCGTCGCACCATTGTATTGTCAAAGTTATTTCTCCTATGTATCCTGCGTCGCACGCCGCGAGTGTGTAAATCTTGTGTTGTAATTTTGTGTAGTGGTTGATGTACGCGGGTATACGATGTTTGCAGTTAGTATTAAATTTAATGAATCAGTAAACAAGAACAGGGTGTAGCGTCTCTTCCCGGCCCCAGCACGAATCCCTGTATGTGGAAAGTGATTGAGACATATTGCCAAGAGGGAACCGGATAGACAAAGGGGTTGAGTGGTCTTCCCTCTCTTTGGTAATCGGTGGCCTAGCGGCGGACGTCTCATATAGAATTCGGGACCAACAGCCACCCTTCGTAGTAGGCGAGGACATGGCGAAGTATCTCGTCAAGTTTGAACACGTCTGTGAGCGAAATGCTTTGGAGCGGCACTGAACGTGTTAGCTCTTCTTCCCGGCGAAGTGTCCGACGCGATAACGTGCTAGTCGAGAGAAGCGTTTGAGAGCTATGACGAGGTTAAGGAAGTGCTCTTGAGACTTTATAGGTTGCCACCTTAGGCTTTTAGGCAAAGGTTCCGGTATGCTAAAAAGGGGAATGAGTCACACGTTGACTTCGTGTTTCGTCTTAAAGTCAATTTAATTGAATGACTCAAGGGCGAAGGTGTTTATGACGATCGCGATAAAGTGGCAGAATGCATTGCATTGGAGCAATTCTATCGCTGCATCGAGGAGGATGTCAAGCTTTGGCTGGAAGACAAACTCGGTGAAGTACAGCTAAACAAGGCAGAAGAGTTAGCTGAAGAGTATTATACTCACCGAAAGTTGCATACCAGGGCAGTGCGCGTTGAAAAGGATGAAAGCAAAGAGGGCTTTTCAAAGAAACCTGATCAACGGAAAGCCGCTCCGCACTGTAATTTCAAGAAGGACCCGTCTCTTACGAAGGACACTGTAGGGGAAGGGCAAACGGTAGCGGAGAAGTCGAGTGCGGTTGTGATACAACAAGGGCGTTTGAATCACGGAAGCCACTAATCTGCTACAACTGCAAAAAATACGGACACATCGCGATAAACTGTAAGCAAAAGTTTGCTTTCGCAACAATCCGAGAATCGGAAAAGAACATTCGGTTGTTGGAGCCGTATCTCCAAGAAATTCGTGTGAATGGGAACACGTGTCGCGCGCTTTGAGACTCAGCAGCAACCATGGACGTTGTCCATCTTTCATTGGTGTCTCCGGATGACTTTACAGGAGAATGCGCGTGGATCAGGCAAGTCGCCGAGGAGCAGAGTGCTTGCTTACCAATCGCTACGGTTGTCATTGAAGGCCAATTCAATAAGCTTCGCACCAAAGCGGCTGTGTCTGCCGCGCTTCACGATCAATTTCCTTATCTTTTCTCTAACAACTCAAAACAGCTTTTCAAAAGCAGGGTAAATCGTTCTTCTCCAACTTAGCGTACATGGCCCTCACACGATCGCAAGCGCGGAAGCTCTCGCATGGCACTTGATCTTGTTGAATCTGGTGAAGAATCAAGTTCAAAAGCTACTGATCTGTGTGACTTTGGCGGTGAGTCGACGAAACCTCAGACAGAAAATTCTCCGTGTGAGTCATGTGAGCAGTCACTCGAGCGGCCCGTCGCCGAAGCGACTGGCGCGGTCTCCGTAGGCGGAGGAGACAACATGGTGCCAATGAGTCAGAGCGAGAGGGGTACAACGCTCTCGCCTGTAGCGAAAAGTTAGAGTAAGCTGTAGAGGCTTGATAGAGAAACGCTCATTCGAGAGCAGCGTAAGGACCTCTCGATTAAAGCGCCAATGGAAGCCTAATCAAGGGAGAAAAGAAAAAGAATGGAGAAAGCTTTTTTGAGAAAGCAGGGCTCCTGTATCGGAGCTACACAAATGCGCAAGGTCGCAAGTATGAGCAGCTCTTCGTGCCACAAAAGTATCGTCACGAACTATTGGAACTGGCGCAATAAAACGCGTGGGCAGGCCATCTCGGCATAAAAAAAACCCAAGGCTAGAGTTTCCTTTTCGTTTTAGTGGTCGAAATGCTGGAAGGATATTGAAGACTTTGTACTCTCATGCGACACTTGTCAGAGAGTGGGAAAATCCACGGACAAGTGTAAGGCACCCATGAAGCTTGTGCCAATTATCAAAGAACCTTTTCGGCACCTAGTAATTGATATCGTCGGGCCATTGCCAGAGCCAAGGCAAGGTTGTCAGTACATCTTGACGGCCCTCTGTGTAGCCACAAAGTTTTCGAAAGCGATACCTCTTAAAGAGCTGAATTCCCCTCATGTGGTGGATGTGCTGCTTTCTATCTATATTTGCACGCGTCGGATTTCCTTCTGAAATCCAATGCGACACGGGTAGTGTCTTCACCTTTATGCTGCCTTACCTCTACCTTTATGGATAAATGTGGAATAAAAGTGATGAACAGCTGGATCCATCACCCGCAATCTAATTCCGTAGAGCGCATGCATTCCGTTCAGAAACGGATACTGAGAGCTCTTTGCTACGAACACAATTGTGACTGGGAAGCATGTATTCCTCCCGCTATGTTGGCTTTGAGATCAGCTCCTCATGAGAGCACTGGTTTTAGCCCTGCAGAGATTGTGTATGGAAGGAGCTTGCGAATGCTGGGCGAGTCCTAGGAGAGATTCGATGAGGACCTTAATGTAGTTGCGTATGTTCTAGACCTGCTTCAGAGGCTTGGAAAAATGACAGACAGGTCTTGAGTAAAGCCACACGAAGGCTGCACAAGTGTTGTCGAAGGAGTACTACGACAAATTGGCGAAGAAGCGCGCTTTTGAAGTAGGTAGTCAGGTAATGCTGCTGCAGCCGTTCAAAAAGAACAAGCTTGAGGTTCATTGGGAAGGGCCCGCCAAAGTAATATCGAAGCATTCTGATACCAATTATGAAGTGAAATCAGGAAAGCGGCCGAACAAAATTTATCTCAGTATCTTGATGAAACCGTACGTTCAACGTCAAGCGGGCGTAAATCTGCTTCTGAATGCTTCAGAGGAAAAGGGAGCAGAAATTTCAACCACTAGTGATGTAATCGAAAGGGGATCGGAGGTAATCTAAGAGCAGTTGAACCTAGAGCCTAGGTTAAGTGAAGTCCAGAAGAAGGACCTAAGTAGGATTGTTTCCGAGTTTGAAGACGTGTTGTCGGACCGTCCCGGAAACACGGTGATTGAACATGATATCGAGCTAACTTGTGAAGAGCCAATCTGTAGCAAGCCGTATCGTTGTTCCCTTGTGCAAAAGCTAGCCTGTTATGTCTCCGGTCCGAGGTTTGTGGTCGAAACGGACCATTGTCCTCTAACCTGGTTAAATAACATGTCGCCTATAAGTGAACGGTTACTGAGGTGGAGCATGATACTCCGACAGCACGACTTTGACGTTTGCTACAAAAAAGGAAAGCTAAACGCTAATGCAGACGCACTGAGCCGTGCGTTTTAGCAAGTACATTCTCCACCTTTCGGTTTCTCGCTGTTGATTCGGTGCAAAATTTTGTCCTCATCACGGCCTTAGCTGTGCGCTCTCGTCCACAGTGATCTCAAGGAGCCAACTTTATGTTGTATTCTATTTCGTTACGTTGTTGTACGTGAAAAAGTTTGCGTTCTCATTTGAAGAGCCTTGTGTCCCACATGTGCCTTTTGATGTAGAGGGAACGAAATTCTGATAGACACGTTGCTAGGTATATGCTGTACCATACTTTGTCTGGTGTTCTGTCGGGTGACCGAGGGCACTTGCTTGTGTCGTGTGTTTTCTGTTGTTGAACAATTCTTGAAAAGTTGCAGAACCGTCAGTCAAAAAATCGTCAGTACAGACGAGCGAAGCTGGCCGGCAAGTTGGAGTGACAAGCAGTGGAGCTGGGATCCGTTCTCAAGAATGGGATGTGTTCACGGAACGGAGTCTGGTGCTGCATTCTCCCCATGGCCCTGGAGGTGAACCTGGTGGGACCTGGCGAACGAGCGTGCCTGGCATCCGAGCCACGTGGAAGCAGCTCGTCTTTCCGGCGCATTGCCTGGCGGCGGGTGTGTTGTTACGCCTGTGAGTCCGAACCGAACGTCCATGCCTCTGATAAAGGCAATCTCTGTCAAGGCCATAATGCGAGCCCGCTTACGTGAACAACTCAACGGTGTCATCACGCGGCGGCGCTGGTCTGTCGTGCAACGCACAGCGAGCCCCCTCCGCCCACGAGCCCATCAAAGTGATCGGCGCCTTCCAGTCTGGCGAATCTCACGCAATGCGTGGCGACGTCACTCATCCTTGGCTACAACCACGCGCAGCGGCTCCGGATTTGATGAGAATGACGCGGCCCAGTGGCGAGCCCCATTGGAGGATTCTGACCTCAATGCCAGCGGCGCTTCTGTTTGGATATTTGGTTACTCAAAGGATCCACTCGATGCCTTAAAAACAGCCCTGCGGCGCGTCGCCAGCAGTAGACCTATGTGTCAGAAAGGAGAGCTCGGCTCTTCGACTCGCAAAACTGTCAGCCTCATTGCCGAATTTGTAACGCCTCTCTTTCTATGCTGCACATAAACCTCTATTTAACTCACCGTCGCCTCGTCCCCTCATCTATAAGCTCTGCCCAGAAGCAGTCGCGAGCTGAGAAACATACGCTACCAAACGGCTGGTGACCGTGTCGGTGGAGATTGGAGAAGTGGCGCCGTCGGGTCCGTGTTAGCGTCACCGTCTTTCGTAACACTGCCTCCAGTGTGTTTGGACAGGGTCTGGGTGTTCTCGACTGGTAGCTGGCCCATGTCACCGGACCCATTCATTGTAGTGAGGAAACGCACTCTCGCACTACAGACGGAGGCGTGTTTATATCTCAGAAGATAGAAAAGATTGAGAAGAAGAGGAGGAAGAAGGGAAAAGGAAGAGAGTAATACACAACTCTATTCAGCCTATATAGTCAGCCGTCGGACAACCTTGAGGCACTTGGGGCCTACAGCGTCCGCCAATCGGGTGGATCGATGACGCGACGGTGAGGATAAGAGTCCGACAGCGTGAGAGGTGAGGAAAGAGTATCGTTGACCTCCAGGCGTGCAGGCACTCATCCTAACTAGGTTGACATCCCAATGGCTTTGTACACGTATTCCTCGTCTCACTCTCTGAACTATTGTTCAAGGGACGCCTCAGATGTGCAAGAAGTAGCATACATAAACAGCTTCCTGCACGAAATACATCGTTCCAACTCCCCAGAATCTGGTTGTGGTCATACAGAATAAAATGTTATTCACATTCTATTGGATTGCGGTAAATACGCGAATGAAAGAGAAAAAGTTAAGTGACAAAATAGCAAGTTTGGACAGACGTCCCCTCACATTAAAGAAATTACTTGAACCATGGCATGAGATGTATTTTCAGAAAAGGCGAACATCTTTTTGGCAGACTTCTAAGTGGAGGCTGGACTGGATAAGTGCCTGTGACAGACTGCAGCCAGGGGTAGACATATATCGAATGTGTTAGTGCATATACTGACAGTAGAAAAGAAAGGCGTGCGTGTGAACAGTTTATGACAGTGCAAGCTTTTGCAAGCAAACTCTGCATTGCCATGATGTTTCAACTATTACGTTTTTATTGTTCATATCTGAGTACCATTCAGTATTATGTTTTTTTTCCGCTGAAGACCTTATTGATATGGTGTAGCCGAGGCAATATGGAATCCAACCTGTCCACAGCAAAACAGTTAGAACAGAACATAACAGAAGCGAGCATTCGACGAGCGTTTGGAACGATTTAGTGTGCACTTTCTTTCAGGTGTGACCCAAAAAGGACAGCAGTCACCAAAAAACATCTAGAAGCCTCTAAAACGTCATTTGGCTTGCTGCGCCGATATTGCGAAACAAGGCGGGTGGAACGACATTATACAGTTGGATTGTTTGGGCAAGCGCTTTTGGAGACAGTGTACTCCCTGAAAAGCTCATGAACACCTTACGTGATAAAGCAACAGCGTCCACCACTCATTATCTCCATCAGCAAAGCTGTTCGCCCAGTTTTTTAATATATGTCTCGCTCCTAGAGAGAAATTCCTGGGACTGACACACCACTTGTCTGTGTATCTCCATATTTCATAAACCAGCATGCGCGTCGCCTTCGATCTGGTCGACTTGGTGCTGACTAAGCTGAAAAAGATGGGAACAGACGCAGAGGCAGAATTCATCAAATTGTTTCTCTATCTCAAAAAATCGCGCCGGAGTTCGGAGTTAAGTGCGCGATTCAGTGGGTAGTAGGGACACGGAGATACCGCTCAAACTACGATCCTAGCTCTGCGGAAGAGCACTACAGGCAAGCGTTGTTGAATTCATATATTTATTTATTTATCCAAAATACCTTACAGGCCCACTGAAGGGCATTTAGTAAGGGGGGCATCAGTATACAAACGAAATAACAATAAAGGAGAAAAGCAGACGAAAAAATATATACATATATAAAAGATTACAAAAATTAACGTGCAACAGTGTTATACAATACTAGAGAGCAACGAAATCAGGTTGTCACGAAAAATTTCACGGTTACAAATGAATACAACATGATCCGGAAGGCCGTTCCCATATGCAATGGCTCGAGGTAGTGATGATAAGTTAAATGCCCGCGTGTGACCATGAATGCGCATAAAACTACGGTCATTGTGAATGCGCTGAAAAGTGCGTGCAGGAGAATAAAGTGGCAAACAGTGAATTTCGTTACTATAAATGTACCTATAAAACAGACATAAAAGAGCAATGTCACGGCGTATTTCTAGTGACTGAAATGCAAGGTCTTGTTTTATTAGGGTAATACTTGAATGATAGTCGTAGTTTCCGGAGATGAATCTCGCTGCCCTATTCTGGACGGCTTCCAACATACGTACCAAGTAATCTTGATATGGTAACCATGTGGATGATGCATACTCTAGCTGTGGGCGAACATAAGTAATATATAATAATGCGCGTACGTTAGAAGGAGCGTTGCGCAAGATTCTACGGAGATATCCGAGAGATTGAGATGCTTTCGTTGAGACAGCTGCTATATGCGTAGTCCAGGATAGATCCGATGTAAGGTGAACGCCTAATTATTTGTAAGATGGTGTAGCTGACACAACGGCATTAATAATCCTATAGTGAAATGCTGAATTGTTATGCTTTCGAGTGAACGAGATTAACTTGCATTTAGAGGCGTCAAGGGACATCTGCCAAGTTTCGCACCACTGAAAGGTTAGGTCAAGGTCATTTTGGAGAGCGGAATGATCATTAACACATTTAATGTTGTGGTATATGGCGCAATCGTCAGCGAACAACTTAACTGTGGATGAAAGGTTCTCGGGCAAATCATTAATGTATATTAGAAAAAGTAACGGACCTATTACATTGCCTTGGGGAACACCGGATGTGACGTCACAAAGGTTAGATAAAATGTTGTTGATCACCGTAAGTTGCTGACGCGAAGAGAGGAAGCTTCGTAGCCAAGACAGGATTAATGAATCAATACGGAGTGCGGCCAATTTAGACATTAAACGAGAATGAGGGACAGTATCGAATGCCTTGGCGAAATCAAGGAAGAGGCAATCAGTTTGTTCGTTAGCGTTCATATTAAAGTGAAGGTCAGTCATGAATTCGAATAACTGGGTGTCACATGAGTAGCCTTTTCTAAAGCCATGCTGATGGGAGAAGAAGAAGTTGTGCGATTCAAGGTGATCGTATGTATGAGAAGCCACGATATGTTCCAGTAGTTTGCAAGAGATGCATGTAAGTGAAATGGGTCAATAATTACGGGGCGAGTGCCTGTCCCCGGATTTAAATACGGGAATCACTTTATCAATCCTCCAATCCTTGGGCAGTTCGCCTGATGATAGCGACTGGTTAAATAGGAGACAGAGGAAGTGGCTGGAAATATCTGTGGTGTTCTTCAGCATTTTAGAGTTAATGTTATCAATACCTGATGAAGTAGAAACCTTAAGATTCGTGATGAGTTGGGCTATACCTTCGGCAGTGACACTGATTGGGGCCATTAAAGCGAAACGTTGATCTCGAACAAATGGCACAATGGAACAATCTTCCTGTGTAAAAACAGACGCGAAGTACTCATTGAAAGCAATAGCGGAAGCTTCATCAGAAAGCGGCGTTAGTTCACTATTGTGTATAGTAATGTGATTAGGAGACTTGTTGTAGGGCGAAATTATTTGCCAGAACTTTTTGGGGTTATTTTTGAGAAGTGACGGCAAGTCCTGCGAATAATATTTCTTCTTAGCTGTGTCTAAGGCTTTACAATAGTCTTGTAAGCCGACCTTGTATTTATCCCAGTAGGACACAGAGCCAATGCGTTTCGCGGTATCATAGAAACGTTTCTTTTTATTTCGTAATGTTCGAAGATGTTTAGTAAACCAAGCGTTAGTTTTATCGTTGGAAGCAGAGATCAGCGGCACAAGCTGGTCAAATAACACTAATATTTTTTCTTTAAAAAGAATCCAGTTTTCGTTCATGGTTCGAGAGGCAAACGACGGCAAAAAAGTTCCTGAAAAAAATTTTCTAGCTCCGTCCTGAATTGATGAAAATTAGCATGGTTATAATGCCGGATTGTTTTTCTCACTGAGCCTGTGAAAGTTACAGGTAGGTTGATTTGGAAGTTAAGGAGCTTGTGGTCGCTAAATCCTTCTATGTAAGAAATCGCTCCAGTGGTTTCTGGTGCATTAGTGAAAACAAGGTCAAGTATGTTAGTACCACGGGTGAATTGGTGAACAACTTGTGATAAGTTGTAATCGAGAGTTACTTCGAGAAAATTTGATGAGGCGTGACATTTGGTAGTCATGGTAGACCAATCAATGAGCGGGTAGTTGAAATCGCCAAAAATGTATATAATGTCAGCTGAATAGAGTTGCGTAGCTCGTTCTATGTTGTCACGTAGATCTTAGGGGAAAGAGGAATGGGCATCCGGTGGACGATAACGTGCTCCTGTACGTATTTTTGCATAAGTTGTAACGCATGCTATCCAAGTTATCTCTGTAGAGGGGTTAGTATCAAGGGGAACTGATGACACTGTTTTTTTACTGCTATTAGGACGCCTCCTCCTCTTCTATCGACACGGTCACGTCGATATATGTTATAGTTGTGTTTATCTGGGAACAGTTCCTCGTTGGTTACGTCAGGATAGAGCCAAGTCTCCGTGAGTATTATTATGTCGGCATCACTATCATCTAAGTAAGAACTCAACTCATCCCTCTTGGGAAGTAGGCTTCGAATGTTTGTAAAAGACACAGATAAAGATGGTGACTTAAACTGACTCCGCTTACGCGTGCTCGTGTTAGCCTCTAGCTATCTCGTAGACAGCACAACTACGTTGCTAGAGTGATCGAAAACGTAGGTGTTATTGTCAATGCGAAGTTTATCAACGGATAGCTTAAAGCATTTGTTTTGAGCCTTTGCGTATTCCAGAAGTTTTTGGCGAGCTTGTCGCGTTTTCATGGAAAAATCTTCGCGTATGTAAAAATTAGTTCCCTTAAGCTTACACGAATTTGACAAAGTTTGCTCTTTGTCCTTAAAAAATGTGAACTTGACAATAATTGGCCTTCGTCTATCTGTGTGAAATCTGCCCAGCCTGTGCACATGCTCAAATTGTGGACTAGATATGGAAGTGCCCAGGTGGTCTGAACAAAACTTCACTATCTTATCTTCTGAGACTGCCCAGTTCCTCATTGGGGCCATCTTCAATGCCGAAAAATAGAAGGTTAGACCGACGTAACCTATTTTCTGCATCGTCGCACCTATTCGTGATTTTTTACAGTTGGTTCGTCACATCGCGCAAAGCGTCAACAGAGCCAGAAGGGGCGGTCACAGACCGAGTAGCGGTTATTTCTTCTAGTGAATTCACCTTGGTACTCACACTTTTAATTTCGCTGTCTGCTGCTTTCATTTTGTCCGAGATGGCAAGAAGGGCGTCAGCATCCGCACCAGCCCCATCAGCAATTCGAACAGCGTTGGGTTTTGGAAGCGTTTCTACTTTGCGCTTTAGCTGTTTAATTTCAATCTCGGCGGTAGCATGTTTTGAGAGCAAAGCTTCGTAACTTTCCTTCAGATCGCGTATTTCAGTAAGGGCTAGAGCGAATGCGTCGGCCTCTGTCTTATTCATACGACCGGGATTTGATTCCACATCACCGGCCAGGATTAATAAAAGTTCACGCATGGCACCACATACATACATGCAAGATAATAATCGCTTCAAAACGCTCCTAAGTTCAGGTGGGCACGACACCGCAAGGAAGCAACGGTTGCTACTTCTTATGCAAGAAGCATTATTTAAGTAACCAACCTGCAACAGCAAAAGCCGTAAGCATGGCATCCTTCCAGTGGTGTCGAGCCCAAACCAGCAAGTCGTAGACTGACGCTTAAATAGACCACTGCGCTGTCCAGCCATCGTGACAGAAGAGCCATGTTGCCAGGCGAGAAGGTCGTTTCCATCCATGTTTGGAAGACCGAGCGTGACCGGTCGCCATTCCAGAACCCAGGAATTGGGTGCCAGCCAAGACGAGCCAGAAACTCCCCTGTGCGCAGCACAGCTGAGGTCAGTCAGCCAAGAGGCGTTTCCCTTTCGCAAGCAGGTGAAATCATTCACTGCGCGAGGAATGGGCGTCGAACACGGTGAAGTTGGACTGGAGCTAGGCGCAACAACCGAAGCAGGCCAGGATGCGCCCAGCAGCCCACAGCATGTTGCCCAGGTAACAGTGACCTGAAACAGCAAAGGCCGTAAGCATGGCATCCTTCCAGCGATGTCGAGCCCCCATATCTAGATGACCTAGAAGCTTCCCTCCAAAAACTCATGGCAAAACCATCGCAAAACTTTTCAATGTTAGTTGTTTGTGTTGCCAAAGCACGTCTGTAAAAGCAAATTTGAATCTGTGTTTAAGGAGAAACCGCGATGCATGAAAATTATTGCGTGAACCGCTGCCTTTGCCCAGGCTGTTCATTTTTTATATGCGAAGCAGCTCTTTGACTAGCCCGTGCAACGCTGTCAGTCCTGGTCTCCGTGCCAACGTGCCACACCACATTCTCCCCGCCACAGTTATTGGAACGATGCCAAGCAGATCAAGTAGCAGCTGCACGTGGACGTCACTCTCTGCCTCACCCGCATCAGCTGCCGGCTCCTCCCAGGACACCTAAGTGGTATTTCTCCTCGGCTCGCTCGCATCACACGTCTCACTCGCTCGCTTCACCCTCTTCCGCACCCGCAACGCTCGACCACAAGTCGAGTGGAAACACTCTTATGGCTCGTGTATCTGCGATGAAACTTAAACAAAAGGCAAACCGCCTCTGGTGTCATGGCGTTTTAAAGGAAAACTTTTACTCGAGTAGAGGCTACACCGAGTTTCACTTCAACCCGTTCTTCAAGCACCCACGTCGACGCCCGTTTCGACCGGGTCAACGGTGTGCGCACACCTGCTGCTGCGCATTCAATGATGTTTCCTTTCCGGGGGATACTTCATACTTATTTCTCACTTGTTCATTATTCACAGTTCTGTTTTTCACTATTCTGTTTTAAGCATTGGCGCGTTGTTTTCTCTAGTGAGGACATTCACACACACACGTTTATTGCGTGGTTTTCTATGTGCTCATGTTTCACCAACATAAACTGTAATCAATGCGCAGCGCTGCCTTCACTGGAACGTTTGGAAAGCTTCACGGTTCTTTGAGATCCTTCTGTGAAGTTTACACAGAGTATTCGAATAGTCAAGTTCCTGCTACAGCATGTGCAAGCACGTCTTGCAATACCTGAATGTTCAATGCCCTTTGTAAAAATTCCAATGCACACCACAGGTTGGCCCAAATAGTTTCGTCTTGAATATGCCGACTGCTTTTGTAATTATCTCAATCACGTGTCAATGTTCGGTGATTCTTTTCAGTCGTTTTATTTTTTTCCTCCTGTGCCACAAGGCTACAAGAACGGAATCGAAGGTACCATTTCGCACAAGCACGAATCATGGCACCCTCTTCCTTTCCCCTAGTTTACTGATCACGGTTGGCGCGGGGCGTGCTACGACACCAATATGAAAAGCAAGCGTGAATCACAAGCAATGCCACAATAAAGCGTTACGGGCAACGATGCAGCGCAGCAGCGTCTAGCATCATTTTAATTGCCTCGAGTGTGGCACCCCATGTGTTTCAGCCAACAGCGTGCTCGTTCCTCTTCTGGCGCTCACATCCTGATGATGATATGTAGCGTCTCACGTCCCAAAAGCACCATATAATTAAGAGAGACGCCGTAGGGGAGAGGAGGAGGAAAGAACTTTATTCAGAGTCCGGCGAGTAGATGGGGTGGGTGATTGGCCCCGCCTAGGTTACGGCCAGGAGTCCTTGAGTCCTGGCGGCGTCCTCGGCCCGCTGGACAGCCCACATTTGGTCTTCGAGGACGGAACTGAGCATTGCGGCTTCCCAGCGCGCGCGAAGGCGGTCAGCAGAGGCCGCATACTTGTTATGAGTACTAATCCCTCTACATTCCCATAACATATGCTCCAGAGTGGCTCTGGAGTCGCAACGCTTGCACCTGTCCGTTTTGTATATATCAGGATATATAATGTGCGATAGTGCAGGATTCGGATATGTCCTAGTTTGTAACTGCCGCCATTCGACAGACTGTCGTTTTCTTAATTTTGGGTGAGGGGGCGGAAATATGCCCCTCTGTAATTTATGTTTAGTAATTTTATTGTATCTGATCATTCTGTCTTCCCACTCCCACTCGTCTGCCACGCCGTAATCACTGGAGGAGGTTGGGGCGGCACTTGAGAGGGCAGCTCGGTTGGTGAGCCCTCGAGCTGCGTCATGTACAGCCCCGTTGTTGCTGTCCCCGGCGATGGCATGAGCAGGTGTCCATATAATATATGTACTTCTGGGGCTTGTTCGACACCCTCCTTTGAGAATACGTAGTGCCTCCAGGGAGATGCGGCCGTTGGCAAAGTTTCTCACTGCCGTTTGAGAGTCACTGACTATCACGGTTGCGTTTGTCTGAGCTACAGCGAGCGCTATGGCTACCTCTTGCGCTGTCTCGGTACTTGTGGTGCGTATCGTTGCGCATGTCGTACAGCGTTTGTTGCTATCGATTACGGCTGCGGTAAACCCCCGTTTGCGCTTGTATCGAGCAGCGTCTACGAAAACTGCGTCCTTCTCATTACCGAACTTTTTTTGTATTTGTTTTGCTCTTGTCTCTCGTCTAGCTTTATTGTGTTCGGGGTGCATGTTTTTTGGCAAGGGTGGTACCATCATTGTTTCGCTGGTCTCTTTTGGAATGTCCACCTCACCGCCGCGTTCCGTGTAATACGTTATGCCTAGTCGCTCTAGAATATGTCTTCCTGCTCGTGTCTTAGAGAGACGTTCATATTGCGCCGTACGCTGCGCCTCAATAAGCTCATCTATTGTATTGTGCAGGCCTAGCTGTAACAGTTTGTCAGTGCTTGTGCTAATCGGTAGCCCTATAGTTAGTTTGAATATTTTTTGAATGAGGCAGTCTAGCTTGATCTTTTGCACGACTTGTCATTTTAAGTATGGTGCTACGTATACTATTCTGCTTATCACGAATGCCTGTATCAACCTTATCGTGTTTTCCTCCCTCATTCTACTGTGCTTAGTTGCTATCCTTTTTATGAGTCTCATTATTTGGGCTACAGTTGCATCCAGTCGCCTGAGGATTTCTCCATTGTTGCCCTTGGCTTCGATGAGCAGATCCAGTACCCTGATCCTGTCGACTATGGGTATGGTTTTTCCATCGGCTGTTCTTAACTGTAATTCTTCTCTATGAGCAAGACCTTGCAGGCAGATGCCTGGTTTGCGACCTCTACGAGTAGGTCTGTACAGCAACAGCTCTGATTTTTCCGCAAATCAGGCTAGCCCAGTACCTCCCAGATACCGCTCCACCGTTTCGACTGCTGTTTGAAGCGTTTCCTCTATTTCGCCATCACTACCACTTCTCACCCATAGGGTAATGTCGTCTGCATATATAGTATGATTCAGTCCTTCGATTGCTTGGAGTTTGGTTGGCAGTCCAAGTAGAGCCAGATTGAACAACATAGGTGATAATACCGAGCCTTGCGGCGTACCTGCACTGCCCATCTCAATTTCCTCTGAAACTAGGTCCCCTATCATTATCTTCGCCTTCCTTTCCATCAGGAAATTACGCACGTAATTGTACGTCCGTTGTCACAAATCTAGATCGTTTACCCTTTTTAGCACCGTTGCATAGGTTACATTATCGAAGGCCTTCTTGAGGTCTAACCCTAAAATGGCCTTTTTCGCTGTACCCGGATTATCTATAATCTGATGTTTTAACTGTAGCATTGCGTCTTGCGTTGAGAGGTTCCTCCTGAACACTATCATTGTGGGTCGAAGCGCATCCCGGTCCTCGAGATAGGTAGTTATCCTCTCCAGAATCACGTTCTCCATGAGTTTCCCCACACAAGATGTGAGAGATATGGGTCTCAAGTCCGCAATATGCACTCGCTTGCCTGGCTTGGGTATTAACACAATTTTTGCCGTTTTCCATTGTTGCGGAATCTGTCCTGCCTTCCATGATTTGTTAATGAATTCAGGTAACTTAGTTATGGACTCGCCATCCAAATTGCGTAGCGCTTTGTTAGTTATGCCATCTGGTCCAGGTGCTGATCTAGTATTGAGTTTTTTCAAGACGGCCCTCACTTCTGCCTCCCCGATCTCGTTGTCTAAATCATCATTTGCCAGCCCCGTGTAATCAAGGTGTGTAATGGGAAGTGCTTGAAAGATGTATGTTTTCTTGATTTCATGCAAGAAATCCTGCTCTGTACCTTGATACCTTTGTATTAACCGATTAATATTGTGCCTTTCTGCCAACTTGTTTCCGTCCGCGTTTAAGAAATGTCTAAGGATGGTCTACGTTTTCGCCATTCCTATCTGATTGTCCATGTCATCGCACTTTTCCTCCCACTGTTGTCTGCACAGCTGCTGGGCGTATTGCTCTATATCCCTGTTCAATTTAGCTATCTTTCTACGAAGTGTCCGGTTGTGCCTTTGGTTTTTCCACCTCCGTTGTAAACCTTCTTTAGATTATCACATGTGGAGAAGCTTATTGTCTACATACTCTAGCTGCGCCTGCGGTGGCACCGTTTGCGTAGCGGCCTCCACGTTTCGTTTTAACATTTCCGTCCATTCCTCAATACTATGTATCATTTCGTTGGGCTCCTATCTGATGATCCGGAACTTGCCCCAATCGACAAGTTTAAGTTGTCTGCCTTTTGCCTTCCGCGGCCCTGCCCTCGCCGTTATTTCAAGTATAAAATGATCGCTTCCCAAGTTATGTTGCGTATTGGTCCATTGCGTGTCCAGTATATTTTTGGTGAACGTCAAATCTGGCGTGGTATCCGCGCAAACGTTTGTACCTGTTGTTGTAGAAATGGATGGATCGGTCACGAGCGTCAGGCCCTCCTCCTGTGCGTCCAACCACAAGTTCCTGCCTTTCTAAGTTTCGATGCTGTATCCCCATGCACCGTGTGGGGCATTGAAATCTCCAATCACTAGCGTCCGGTTGCCCCTTATAGCGAGGGTTTTTCGAAACAGCGTGCGGAATTTGTGCTTTCTGCATTTAGGACTGTTGTAAATATTCAATACAAAAAGACTGTCCTCTGTTTTTTGCGTGGGTATGAGTTCGAGGAGAATGTGATTTATTGCCTTGATTTCCGTGTCATGTTGCACCACCGCGTGATTTCGCTTAACCAACATTGCTAGTAGCTTTGTCTCCCCATCAGCACTGCCGAATGACTTATATCCTGACAATTTGGCCAGCCCGTACGTTTCTTGCACCATTATAACATCCGGGATGCTGGTGGCTTTAAGATGTTGTTGCAAAATGTATCGTTTTCGATTATATCCTCGACAATTCCATTGCCAAATTGTGTAGCTATTTTGTCTGTCCATGGCGGCGTTACAGGCTCTCTAATCCCTCGGTGGGGACCGAGGTCCTAGCGTACGGTTTAAAAGACGTCTTAACCAGGCCCCCACCACTTGACTGCGATCCCCATATTGCTAGCTTGGCGTCGAAATCAGCCACCATTTGCTGCACTTTCTGCAATATCGTCTTGCCTAGCTCCTCGATTTTAGCCTCTATGTTTGCTTCAAATCTAACTTCTTGTTGTTCGAGCTTAGTTCGCAATTTTCTTTCAATTTCTTTCATTTTGGCTTCCATGGTGTTTGCGAATTCCTCCTGTCTTTTTTGTGGCATCGCCACTGCTTTGGTCTCTTTACCATCTTTTTAATCGGAGCGTTCTCTGGTTTACGTGTAACAGGAGTGAGCTGCTACCTCTTCCTCCATTGCTGCGCCTTTTTCCTCCATTATAGCTTGTGAGGTTTCCTCGTTGCGTGTAACCCCTCCGTTTTCAGAAAATCAATTTCTTCCCTGAGGTTTCTAATCTCATTCATAAATGCAACATTTTTCTGCATGATCTGCGCCAATTCGTTCTCTAGCGCGTTAATCCTACGTTGAAAAGCAGCCTCTGCCTCCGCGCGCGCCCCGGAAGCTACATCAGCCCAGCTCACCTGGAAGGGTCCCGCGGTGCCACGGACGCCGCTCGGTCCTTTTGAGCTTTGGGATCCTCCTCCCTCCTGTGATCGGGGAGACCCAGTATTGCCGGTCTTGGGTCTAGACCTCGATCCGGACCTCGATCTGGACCTCGATCTGGACCTCGATCTGGATCTCGACATAGATGTGGTGGTAGTAAACGTAGAGCGGTGTTTGATTGTGCTTGAAGCTTGGTGAAGGCTTCTGGGCCGGATGCGTCCCGCGTCCGATGTTCCGATCGTTGACCTGAGTAGCCCCATCTTTGCCTGTGAAGTGCTTTCGCTTCCGTCTCGTAGTAAAGTGCTTCTTCTTCCTCCCGCCGGGATCGTTCTCAGCGGCGTCGTTTCACCAGGTACGGCACCTTAAATATGGCCTTGCAATGGCGATCTGCCGTCGGGTGGTCTTTGCCACACAGCTGGCACTTCACTTCGCACTCGTGCTCCAGCGGTGGGTTCTCAGTGCCACACCCTCTGCATATTCTGCTATTCGGGCTTGGGCAGACGTCACCTCTGTGACCAAGGCGTCCACACTGGTAGAACACGTCTATTTTCTTGCAGTATACTGAGCACTTGACCAGTGCTCTTCCGTAGCTCACATAACTTGGAACGCGATGCCCATCGAAGAGGACGATGACGTTCGTGGTGTTTCCCATCCTCTTGGCCGTGTAAGCGCATGAAACCGTGGTAATGTTGCAGAAAGCATTGTAAAGTAGCGAGTAAAACGTTTTATAACGATAGAAGTGCGAAGGTTAGGTTAGGTTGAGTTATGTTAGTTTAAGCTAGGTAGCGTCGTAAGCCTGATCAGCTGATCAGCTTTGTGCTACGTGGCTAATCGGAGATCGGCTCATCGTCGAGCGGCAGGATCCTTGCAGCTATGATTTGGTTTGCTTTTCATTTCTCGTATTTCTTGTTAGTTTTTCTCAACTGAAACGTTGTTGCAGCCCTTTGGAGGTCAGGCAAGTCAGAATATTCTGACGCTTTCTCATCACCCAGCCAAGGGCACTTCCTTTGGCTGGCCTCACTACTGGTAAAGGATTGGCCGCTCGATACCTTGCTACGCAGTGGAGATAGCTACGTCCCTGTGGCTCTGGTTTCTACAAATGGGGGTTCCATTCCAATGAAGAATCCGAAGGTGATACATGTGGAGCTTCAGAAAGCCTCGTCGCTTTTACAGAAGATTACAGAGGTCCGCAAGTTCGGCCGAGGGGGTATCCTGTGCTGCTCTGCAGACCAGGATTGCGTCCGAGAGCTTCTGAATTGCTCTGAATTTGCTGCACAGCCGGTGAGCCCGTTTATTTCAGCTCATCTTGCATGTACGAAGGGCATAGTCCATGGGGTGGATACGAGTCTGGCACCTCAAGAAATTCTTGACTTATTTGCTGTAGCTGGGGCAGTTTCAGTCTATCGATGCACCCGAACGACCGATAAAACAAAATCGCCTACTGAATCAGTTATAGTAAATTTTGCGGGAAGAGTTAGGCCAACAGAAATTAAGGCACGGCCACTAATCTACAAAGTAGAACCACTTTCCCCGAAACCTTTGCAGTGCTCAAACTGTTGGCGATTCGGCCACAGCATGAAAGGATGCAGATCACAGGCTAGATGTCGACTGTGCGGAGAGAGTCATGACAGCTGCGATTGCAAATCCGATGACCAGAAGTGCTGCTTGTGTAATGGAGCGCACCCTGCAGACTCTGCTGAATGTGGCGCAAAAGATAGAGAAATGGGTGTTCTAGAACTCATAGAACTCAGGCGTTGCTCTAGGAGGGAGGCCGTAGCAGAAATGCATGCAAGATTGAAAGGTTACGCAGGCATAACATTCCGGCACACAGCGGCAATGGATGCATCGCTCGCAAAGTTGATAACTTAGGCTATTGAAAAGTCCACTGAAAAGGCAATCCAGCGTATGGCAGCTACTCTTTTTGAAGTCTTGGCTGATATGTTAACACAACAGCTGACACAAATCATTGGTACAGTTTCTGTGCAAAATCGGGATTCGCACGCTCTGTTGATTTCAAAGGGTACAGAGGAGGAACATCAGACAGTCAATCATAGATCTATCTCTCCGAAAGCAGGACCTTCAAAAAATAAAGTTCAGGCTGAGTCAGAACCTGTGACAGATGATTCAGGAGACTTTACAGATATGGACAGAGAATCTCTAAGAACTTTGAAACGTAACAGATCTCTTCCTTCTAAAAAGTCTTCTCAGAACAGAAAATCCAAGAAATACTTGTCAAAGAAAGACTTATTTGAGAACCTTTCAAAAAATGATTTCTTGAAAAAAGATATGCTGGATCAGGGAGTTTCTTCTGCCGGTATAGCATCAAAATAGGTTCCCTAAAGATTCTGCAGTGGAACTGCCGGTCTATTTGGTCGGCAACTACAGATTTACAATATATTTCTTCGCAAATTTCTCCCGGCATAATTGCCATTCAGGAAACCTGGCTTAGTAACGGTAAAAACTTTTACATGAAAAATTATCGATTAATACGGCTGGATCGGCCGAGTAGAGGTGGCGGTCTGGTTTTCTTAATATCAACTAAGTTTAGTCACAGAGCCAAGATATCGTATCAGTTTATGGATACGAATTACGAAATTCTGGTGTTAGACATAACACTACCAGACTGCTCGCCTTTCTCTTTTGCAAATGTATACTTTACTGCGGGAGTTCAAGACACGAGATGCCTCGATGTTATGGTAGCTTCATGCCGAAAAGAAATAGTATTGTGTGGTGATTTCAATTCACACC
Source organism: Rhipicephalus annulatus (assembly GCA_013436015.1). Taxonomy (NCBI): domain Eukaryota; kingdom Metazoa; phylum Arthropoda; class Arachnida; order Ixodida; family Ixodidae; genus Rhipicephalus; species Rhipicephalus annulatus. The sequence continues at coordinate 108,387 of WOVY01003089.1, forward strand.
ATGTGTCTTGGGGCATCAAATCTGATTTATGCGGAAGACGTTTGTGGGAATGGGCGCTTGATAATAACTTTTCCTGCTTGAACTCACACGTTGCTACATTTGTAAGAGGTAACTCTAAATCGACTATTGATTTAACATTTTCCAGCTCCACTTTAAGCATATCCTCGTGGAATATATTAGATTCGGCTACAAACAGCGACCACTTTCCCATTACGTTTGAAATTAGGTTCCCGAGATTGTTTGGCATGGAAAGTTGGTTCATTCGTAAATTATGCTAAATTACAAAGAGACTTAAAATCTACGTTAACTTTGCGCGAGGAAATGCAGGAAGACCTTAGAGCTATTAGTCTATGTGCGGTGTTGAAACGATCACTAAAAAATTGGACGTTTACTGTAAACTCAAACACAGCGGGATCTTTTAGCCCGTGGTGGAATCTAGAATGTGTCAGGGGGTATAGAAAGCGAAAAGCAGCTTGGAAAAAGCTGTTAATTAACCAATGCTCCGAAAATTGGAGTGATTATAAATTTATGGCCGCCGAATTTAAGCGTCCAGTGCGCAAAGCAAAAGAAGACTATGATATGAATAAATTGTATTATCTGTCTTAGTGTAAAATAGGAAAATGCTTTTCAGGTTTTTACGTGAGAGAAAAATGATTGCACAGACAGAAAGCAGTTATTCCAACATTAGGTCTCCTCGCGAACTCTCTGAATTCTTGGAAAATATTGCTAAAGGCTTGAAAACCAGGCTTACGACAATTATGCCAAAGTCCATGGTGAAATTAAGGGTGGATTGTGATTTCCAGGAGGTATCTTTAGCTGAACTGGCGGATGTGATGAAGAGCTTACCGCCCGCTGCTATACGAAATATCGCCACATGAAATCCATAATATAGTTAATTATTCACTGAAAAATTCTTGGATTCCGGCCGATTGCAAGCTTTCCAAAATAATTACGATACTTAAGAAACAGGGAATGGAGTTTACTCTGGATAACATAAGGCCTATTTCATTGACATCTAACCTGCTCAAGCTTGTAGGGAGAGTCTTAAATGCCCGTATATTAAACTGCATCAATGAACATACAATACTAAACCCCAGACAAATTGGTTTTAGATCGGGATGCTCCATTTGGTGTGCACATGTGGATTTGGAAAGTCGCATACAGCTGGCTCGGCATCGCCGCGAATACTGTGCACTAGTCACTGTAGACTTAGCTAAAGCGTACGACAAAGTGGAATATCCTATCCTAATCCAGCAGATGCAAGACTATCGCTTTCGAAAATATATAACAGCATGGATTACAGAGTTTGTGAAAGACAAAGAATTTTATTGCTTCTTGGATGGATGCTCTTCTAAAGAATATAAGCAGACACGAGGTGTACCTCAGGGCTCAGTATTATCCCCGGTGTTATTCAGCATATTACTAAATCCATTCCAACTCATCAGGATATCCAAATTTAAGTATATGCAGATGATATTGCTTTCTTCGCAACAGTGATCTGCATTCATTGTATCAGGCATTACAGAAGTACATGAACGTGCTAGAAGGATGGCTTGACAATATTCATATGTAATTGAACGTCAAAAAAAGTGCGCTTTTGCCATTCTCTTTTAAGGATCGTGTCAACATTTCCCTCATGTGTCGTACTGAGCTCATTCCCCAGGTCGACTTCCTGAAATACCTAGGCATCGTATATATTAGGACGCTGAATTCGAAAAGCCATATAGACGAGGTTGGCTGTAAAGCGTCACGTGCCTTGGGGTGGTTACGCAAATTGGGAAACAGAAAAATAGAAAAGCGTAGGAGTTCATTGATAATGATTTACAAGATGTATGTGCGGCCTATTATGGAATTCGGGTGTGTATTATTTTCAGGCAGCGCGGCTTACAAGATGAGACAATTACTATTATTAGAATGAGAAGCTTCGCACTTGTGTCTTGGACTCCCAAAAGTTGTGGCAAATAATGTTTTGTATGTGGAAGCGTGCCTTCCACCTTTGTTAACTCGGTTTAGAATACTTACCGTTCAAACTTTCTTAAAAATCTACAATTCGCCTCTGCGACAAGCTTCATACGTTTTTATTCAAGAACCAACCGCATTCTCCGAAACACAATGGTCTAGACTACACTCCCCTCAGATTAGATTCGTCCAAGCGTTGCTAGAGCCTCTCAATGTAAATATTTATCAGATTTGCATAACGAAGACACCTAATTCAAAACTTGAAATTAAATTTGATGATATTTTCCCCTTTAATGTGAAACAACTGCCCCTTCAATATTTAAATATTGGGTTAAAAGATTACTTGACTCATCTGTCCAGAAACAACATTATTGCGACGGATGCATCCGTATTGAACGAAAAGGCTGGAATAGGCATTTTCTGTACTTCTCTCGACTGGTCTTTCTCAGTTCGATTACGAGATTACACGCTTATATTCATCGCTGAATTATTTGCTATATTTCTAGCGCTCCGTAAACTTCCTGCAAGCGAATCAGAAGCGGTCATACTTACCGATTCTCTGTCAGTATGCACTGCACTATCTACAGCAAAAAAATTGACATTATTGAGTATGATTAGCAGTTTATTACCAGAAAACCTGAAAAAACTTCACTTGCTATGGATACCCGGCCACTGCGGGATTTATCCAAATGAGATGGCAGACTCATTAGCCAAAGCATTTTTAAGCGAACCACTCTTACCTATTTTACCTGATTTCGCCTACGTAACAGCACTCAGATATAAAAAGGCTTGTTTGCACAAAGAAATAGAAAAATTATCATTGCATAAAGTCAGAGACTTCGTACATCTAAGATATTGCTGGAACAAACAGTGGTGTGTATCTCGGCAGTTAGAAATTACAATCACCAGATTACGATGTAGAATTCCGCATCTGAATTACTACCTACGTAAAGCTGGACTAACAGCATCTCCGTTGTGTCTCTTTTACAAGGAATTGGAATCAATAGATCATTTCTTTTTATCTCGTCAACGTTATGCTTATTAAAGGAAAAGATACCTGGTCGAACCAATTGAGAAGCTAGGTTTTAAAATAAACGTGGAACTAATTTTATCCTTCGGAGGAATTACATTAGGTTATAGCCACAGGGAGGTTTTCTCTGCTGTGTGCGAGTACATGTGGGCAACAAAGAGATTACCCTCTTAGCCTATTGTTATTATTTACGGCTACGAGACTACCTGAATGCCTGAATTAGCACACTTGATGATCCTGCCGCCTGGTTCTTGGCCGATCCCCGTTTGTGGGCGAGTGCCAGCAAAGCTGAAGGTTCACCATCATCATCATCCGGACTGTCGGATTTCTCGGGGCTACCAGCATTGCCACGATCTCTCTTGGAGACACGTCCTGCGTTACTCCTCGGATCACCTCTTTAGATGTATCTTCCGGAGCTGACTCGTACGCATTGGCTTCGAATTCCTTGTCCCCAATCTTCAGTTGAGCAATGGTTCTGTATTTTTCGGCGCGCTCCTCTGATGATTTGCTGACCACTACAATGTTCTGTTTATAGTTGGCACATACCGTGTCTTCTTGCGATTCATTCTTGGGTATTTTAGCGGTGTTGGCGACGCAACATTCTAGATGATTGATCCCGTAGTCAGTGACCTTGAAGCCATCACGTGGGCGCACAATTATCTTGTAATCGTCCTTCGGCAGACGGGGCATCCCGCTCGCAGCCACAATTTGTCTTGTTCTCTTTCCCTTTTTCCACCTATGACTGACCGCGTTCTCGCTTGAGAAGTGCGTTTCTTGGTCCTTGGCTTCATGCGTTGTGGTTTCTTTGTTGGCTCGTCCTCTTCTGTTCACAAGGCGCCAACCTGCTTCGTTCTCATACTCTTGTTGCGTGATATTCTCGCCATCCACGCTCATCGTAGCAATCCTGCAGCATTAACCCGAGTAGACGCCACCTTGAGGGGGCTCAAGACGCCAGCGTCCGTGGGCTAGGCCAAGCGCATTATGCACAGCAGCAGGAGGCAACGGCGTCGTGCGTTCGTCTGCGTTACAGAATTATGGTCGATATGCCGAAAATTAAGCTTCCACCTACTTGAGAGTGGTATCGCGGGGTTCCGTGGAACGTCCACTTTCTTCACTGTAAGAAGGCGTCCGTCAATTCTTCGATTTCACGCTGAGAATCAATGAAAATCTGCGGAGCCAACGCCCTGTAGTAGGGTGTCTGTTTCGGTATTCGCCGTGGTGGAGAGCTTCGAAAATGTCAACCACCAGGGCCACGGGCCTACAGCATTTTCGCCTTTATTTAAAATGCAGCTTCCCAAGCCGGGATTCAATCTCACGACTTACGGGCCAGCAGTCAAGTATATTAGCCACTACAACACCACGGTGTTGCTCCCATCAGTATTCTAATGAGGGAACGTGACAAATTACGTAGTGCACACTCCCAATGGACTGCAGGATCATTTGGATGCATTAAAGAGAAAAATTCCCCGTATCTGCATGCTAATCTCCAAATGTCGTCGAAAGACGATAGTTGTGCGTGCGTAGCGAGTGAACAAAACATTTATTCGATGTTCTGCACAACACATCAAATAACGGTATTCTGGAGACGCTGCGTTATAGTGCCTCGAGCATGCAGCGGAGGCAAACGAGCGCATCAACTCACGTCAGGCGTGAGACATGAGCGCTGTCTGATAAGTGCGTGGCTCATGAGCGCGTGGCTCTGAGACGGGCGTGCCTGCCCGTCTCACAGATGATGAGGTGTAGAACGCAAGGCGATGGTAAATGCCACCACCGTGTCGTCATAATAAAGCGTTCGAAACACTCGTCTCTTAGTGCAAGCGTTGCATCTTCAGTGCAGCGTGATAAGTGCTACTATGGTCCTTAGAATTACTCATGTACGCCTTTTCTAGTAAAAGACGCACAAATGGATCATTAGTGTGGTCAGATTTCTCCTGTGCGTAACTAAACAATCACAAATTTTAGTTCAAAACGCCCTTGATTGATAAAATAAACCAACAAAATACACCAGAAGTTTTCTAAAAGCAAAGCGAAAAGACGCCAGATGTTTCTAAAGCAAAACAAAAAGAAGACGCCCGCTGCTTAACGAAAGACGCCAGGTGTTTTTGATCGAGCGAATTAACGGAAGAAAATTCCACAATATTACTTCACGGAGTTTCACCCAATCTCATAATCATTCACCTCGTGGATCTGTCGTCAAAGCTTTTTCAGTACCCGGGCGAAGGAGTTGATTTCAGTGGGAAGCGGCCGTTGGTGCTAGTGCTGCGTTTCACCGCCAGGCGCCGCAACTGGAGTAGAGGTGACACCGCGTCGCCTGTCACGCAAACGAATGCCGAGGATGCATTCGAAGCGGCTGCACCGCTCAGTTTTCGGCTGTAATTGCATTGTTTAAAATGTAATGGACACGATAATGCAATGAAAACGATAATCGTGGAGCACGTGTGGTTTTGGGCACTCAGCTCGTTTCAAAGGCTTGAGTCGTTCGCGACTACTTCATCAATGCGCTTGCTCGTCGTCTGCTAACTAGGCCGATACCAGATAGCTCATTCATGTAATCCGCGAAAGATCATTTTGTCACCGTGGCGTTTGCTTTTTTGACTAGTTGAAAGTTGATTTTTGAGAGAAGCCTTTGCCAGGAGCGTATATAAAAGCTTGGGTGCCTTATGTTCTCCAATGCTCGCTACTCTTTAGTGACGTAGCACATTAAGCGCAAGCCTGCAGATCATGCTATAAATAGCACAAAATGCCACTAGACTGCTTCCAGGGATATAGGTGATCATCCGTTCTCTTCGCAAAGCTTGACATGCGTTGCCACCGAGAAAAAGCAAGTGTCAGAATATGAAGAACTATTGCAGGTGATTTCGCCATTTGACAGCTTAAACAATGAAGCCATCGTGAAATAAACAAGAACATCTCTATACGCGGCGTGATTTCTGTGATCGTTGCATGTGTTTTGAACAGGCGCTGTTAAAGTCTTAAGTCTAATGGAAACTCTCAACTTCAGCCAAGGTGACAGGCATGAAAAATGCGGCCTACGGTCAGTTGCTTGAGCTTGTCTCTGTATTCCTGGACGGGTTGCTAAAGCCTTAATATCCGGCTGCTCAGCTCTGCTTCTTACTGCTTTCCTCTGGATTCTTAATTTGGTAGCGAGCAGAGTAGACGACAAGTGGCTGTGTGGTGCTCATGGGCTAGCATTCAGCTTCGGGGCGTAATGTTAGCGTTGCACACGGCAGCAATCGTGAGGCAGCGTTGATACTGATAGACTCATTTGTTGACTGTTCGGATGCAGCGCACTCCCGTTTAGTGATTACAATTGTCATGTTGCCAAACGTGACGGGTAGTCTCAAGCCGCATTGCAATAATGTCTAAAATACTCGGGTTGTAAATGACGGCTGCAAATTAGATTGTAGTACGAAGATTTATTAGGAGACCAACTGTTTCCTGATTGCTGCAAGAACGCTTCCACGAACACCAATGGAAGCTGCAATTTAACGGAGCTACAGCCGTACAATGCATTAAGGCGACAGCTTTAAATGTCTCATCAACTGCGAAAATTGATCGTCGGCGGCATCCGGCATCTCCTCGCGTAGGCGGTGTGAACACTAGTGATGCAGAAAATCATGATTTCGTGAAAGCGTCATCATATTGTCACAATGCAGAAACACCAGCAGTCGAATCCAGGAAACTCACTTTAATTGTACCAGAACGCTGGCAAACTGATCGGAAGAGAACCTCGTCTTCTTCTCTCGCTGCGCGTGTTCTTCGTTGTTCTCTTGGCGCTGCTTATTCAATGTGGCATTTGCCCCCCTCCAGAAAGCAGCGTCCCGATGCTCTTCTACAAAAGACGGTGGAGTAGATGCATGGTGTAGATCAGTCCGAAAAGTAGGGCTTCATTCGCACAACGTGCACAATTTCTGGTTTTTGCTGGCGAGTTGTCGAGGGGCTGTCAGGAACGACCACGTAATTAACGTCGCTCAGGCGTTGTAAAACTGTGTAGGGGCCAAAATACTTCTTCAGCAATTTTTCGGACAGTCCCCGGCGGCGGATAGGACTCCATACCCAGACTTTGTCGCCGGCCCGATAGACGACATGTCGGTGTCGCAGATTATAACGTTGGGCGTCGTAATTTTGCTGCTGGGTGATTCGGACGCGCGCAAGCTGCCTCGCTTCTTCTGCTCGTTGGGTAAAAGATGCAGCGTCCAAATCAATGTCATTGCAGTCGTGCAGTAACATGGCGTCAAGCATCGTCGTCACTTCACGGCCATGAAGGAGACTGAACGGCGTTCTCCGTGTAGTCTCTTGCTGCGTTGTATTATAGGCGAACGTGATGTACGGTAGAATGTAGTCCCAGTTCTTGTGATCCACGTCAACGTACATACTCAACATGTCAGCAAGAGTCTTGTTGAGGCGTTCTGTTAAGCCGTTGGTTTGTGGATGATAGGAAGTGGTTTTCCGATGGGCTGTTCCACTGAGCTCAAGCACTGTCTTCAGAAGCGTGGCCGTGAAAGCGGCACCTCGATCTGTTATTATGATTGTTGGAGCACCGTGCCTCAGGACGATATTTTCTACGAAGAATCGTGCGGTTTCAATGGCGGTACCACTTGACAAAGCCTTTGTTTCCGCATAGCGCGTAAGATAATCAGTGGCGACTATTACCCACTTGTTGCCAGCATGGGAAGTCGGATATGGTTCAAGGAGATCCATTCCAATTTGGGCAAAAGGTACCGTGGGCACTTGAATTGGTTGTAATAGTCCAGCTGGTTTTAACGGTGGCGATTTTCGTCGTTGGCAATCGAGGCACGTGCGCACGTAATGCTTCACGATAGCTGGAAGTCTTGGCCAGTAGTATTTCTGTTGGATTCTGGCCAATGTGCGTGTGTATCCGAGATGACCAGACGTTGGCTCATCGTGGCAAGCACAAAGTATCTCCTCACGAAGTGACGTCGGAACGACAAGTAGGTGGGTGCTTCCTCTGGGGGAAAAGTTCTTCTTATAGAGAACACCACTACGTAAGCAGAATGACGGCAGGCTCCTTGCAAATCTTCTAGGGACGGTTGTTGTCCGGCCATTCAAAAATTCAATAAAAGGAAGCAACTCACTGTCTTCTTTCTGCTTGCACGAAATCGTAGTGGTGTCAACGACTCCTACAAACGCCATGCTCTCATCGTCTGTGTCATCGTCGCGCTTTATCGGTGACCTTGATAAGCAATCGGCGTCGGCGTGCTGCCGTCCGGACTTATACACGACCGTCATATCAAACTCTTGAAGGCGTAAGCTCCACCGTGCGAGCCGACCAGACGGGTCTTTCAAGTTGGTCAGCCAGCACAGGGAATGATGGTCGCTGACTACGTGGAAGGAACGACCATAGAGGTACGGACGAAACTTCATAACCGCCCATACGACAGCAAGACACTCTTTTTCCGTTGTGGAGTAGTTGGACTCGGCGCGGGAAAGCGTCCTACTAGCATATGCGATCACACGCTCGGCTGAGTCTTGCCACTGGACGAGTACAGCGCCTAAACCCACGTTGCTGGCATCTGTATGGACCATGGTAGGAGCATCTTCATCAAAGTGAGCAAGCACAGGCGGAGTCTGCAGGCGTTGTCGGAGATCGTCAAATGCCACCTGTTGATCGTCGCCCCATGTGAACGAAACGTCTTCTCTTGTGAGTCGTGTTAACGGCGAGGCTATGTGGGAGAAATTGGCAATAAACCTTCGGTAGTATGCGCATAGGCCAAGGAAACGCCTGACTGCTTTCTTGTCTTTTGGTACCGGAAATTTTCTGACGGCCGCAATTTTATCGGGATCAGGTCGAACACCTTCATGGCTCACCACATGGCCTAAAAATTGAAGCTCCTTGAAGCCGAAGTGACACTTCTCTGGTTTCAGTGTCAGGCCGGCAGATCTTATTGCCCTGAATACCGATAGCAGCCTGCTCAGGTGTTCCTCAAATGTTTTTGAAAAAACAATGACGTCGTCCAGATAGACCAGACATGTCTGCCACTTAAGGCCTGACAGAACGGTATCCATCAGTCTCTGAAATGTTGCGGGGGCTGAGCACAATCCAAATGGGAAGACTTTAAATTCATAAAGCCCGTCAGGCGTTACAAAAGCCGTTTTTTCTCTATCTCGCTCGTCGACCTCAATTTGCCAATACCCACTTTTGAGGTCCATTGACGAAAAGTAGCGTGCATACCTCAGCCTGTCGAGTGAATCATCGATGCGCGGTAATGGATATACGTCTTTCTTTGTTACGCGGTTCAGCCTGCGGTAGTCGACACAAAATCGCAAGCTTCCGTCTTTCTTTTTAACCAGCACTACCGGCGATGCCCAAGGACTTCTTTACGGCTGGATGACGTCATCATCGAGCATTTTCTTCACTTGTTCTTGGATTGCTTCACGCTCTTTCGGTGCTATGCGGTATGGGTTCTGTCGTATTGGCCTTGCCGTCTCCTCCGTTATTATCCGATGCTTCGTCAGTGGCGTTTGACTGACCCTCGAGGTCGATGAAAAACAGTCTTTGAACTGGTGCAGAAGATCTACTAGACGCTGTCTCTGCGCTGGTGACAAATCCGAGCTTACGTCAATAGGTGGTGGGGCTGACGTGGCTTGCGGCTCGTCCTGTTGTACTACAAAGCACTCGCGGATTTCGGTGATCTCGTCGAAGTAGGCAACTGTAGTGCCTTGTGTAATGTGTCGTCGCTCGTTGGTAAAATTCGTCAACAGAACCTCTGCTTCACCGCACACAACATTGACGATACTTCTGGCAATTGCAACACCGCGAGAGAGTAGGAGCGTCAATACTTTTTCAGCGATTCCTTCTCCAGTATTCTGCTCGCTGCACGTGACTGAAACAAGGCGGCACGATAACGGAGGTACGGTCACATCGTCAATGACTCGTAGGGATTTTCGGTGTAGCGCTGCGCTTTGATCCGCTGAAAAGGTCAGTACACCGTCCGGAATATTGATGATGACACCATATTCACGCAAGAAATCCATCCCCAAGATTGCCTACTTGCAACACTCAGAAAGGATAACAAAAGCTGCGACGAAGGATGCATCCCCTATCTTCATTCTTGCGGTGCACTTTCCGGTAGGTGTGAGTAGCTGCCCTCCAGCTCCTCTAATCTGCGGTCCTGTCCATTCCATTCTAACCTTCCTGAGCGTGTCTGCCAGACTCTCACTCATTATTAAGAAGTCCACGCCAGTGTCGACCAATGCCATGACGTTATGTCCGTCAATCGTAATTGCAACTTCGGCAGTAACAACCCCATCTTTCGTCGATTCATTGAAAATGTGTCTCTCTTCGCTCGGCAGTAATGGGGGATTTTCAGCACTTCGACGATTCGCAACCTTCCCCCCTGAGGTCGCTGCTTTTAGTTTCCCCGGCGTGGACTAGGAGATCTCCCTCTTGGCATGTCAGTGGTGCTCCGTCTAGAAGATGGAGAATAACGCCCAGGAGAGGGTGAGCGTGACCGAAACCCAGAAGGAACATCCCGCGGGGTCATGACATTCGTGTCGACGTCAGGTGTTCCGTTGAAATGGCGGCGAGGAACCGTAGAAGGAAACCCTTGGTACCCTGCGGCGCGATACGGGCAATACCGAACGATGTGGCCTGCTTCCCCACAGTGAAAGCACAGGGGCCTATGATCAGGGGCACGCCAGATGTCAGTTTTGCGAAGTGGTGGCCGCCTCGGCATCGAAGTTTCTCTGTAGTACCAAGGCGCTGTCTGCGGATGTTGCTGGTGGTACTGATGCGGTGTCGGCACGTTCGATGGCTGTCGGCGGACTACGTCTGCATAGCTTGCCCTGGGAGTGCTCGTGTTCGGCTCAGGAAGCGAGAGCGCTTGCCTGATCTCCTGGCGTACAACTTCCGTTACTGAGGCGATCGCGCAGTCGTTCGGTTTGGCGACGAGTTTCTTGACCTCTTCTTGTACGATTTCTCGTATTAGTTGGCGCAAAGAACCTTCGTCGGGTGTTGTTGCTGTGGTAGAGGCTGCCACGCTGATCGGTGCACTGTGGGTTGGGCGGTCATACTGGCGATAACGTAGATGCAGTGCACGTTCGATAGATGTCGCCTCATTGGAGAATTCATCCACACTTGTAGGCGGGTTTCGTACGAGACCAGCGAACAGCTGCTCCTTAATGCCCCGCATGAGGTGGCTAACCTTTTTGGCTTCGGGCATATTAGGATCTGCTCGACGAAATAGCCGCGCCATGTCCTCAACAAACATCGTAACGGATTCATTCGGTTTCTGAATCCGTGACTCGAGGAGACGCTGTGCGATTTCTCGTCTTTCAGTGCTCGCGAACGTGTCGAGAAACTTCTGCCGGAACTCGTCCCAAGACGACCACACGCGATTTGTGAACCATGTTCGGGCTCCGTCTTGAAGCGGAAAATAAACGTAGCCCAATTTCTGTGTGGTGTTCCACCCGTTAACATTCGCTGTGTGCTCGAATTCCTCGAGCCAGTCATGTGCATCCTCATATGCGTTTCCGTGGAAGTCAACCGGAAGTCGAGGATTCAAAACAGTCACCTGTGTCGTGCTTGGGCTGGACATGTTGGGGCCAGTGCTTCCAGGCGCCGTCATGCTTTCTGGCACAGTCACGCTTTCCGGCAATGGACCAAACTCCGGGCTGAGGCCTAACAGGCGCCGGCTGCTGCGGTGAACGGGGGTGTCGATGCGCGGAAGTCTTTCTTGACCAGATGCGGGGCTGTTGTCAGGCGTCCCGAACATGTACCCAGCTCCTCCACCAGTGTCACAATGCAGAAAAACCAGCAGTCGAATCCAGGAAACTCACTTTAATTGTACCAGAACGCTGGCAAACTGATTTGTTTGTTTGTTTGTATCCTTTAATCCATGGCTCGTACCCACTCTGGGGGATTGGCCAAGAGAACAAATAGTCTCATATGAACGATAACTCCATTATTGCTTAAAAAGGAAAAAAAAGGGGGGGGGGAGTTGTATAGTTAAGACAGTATGTTGGAAAAAAAAGAAATAAACTAAAGATTTAGATAGTGAGAGAAAAATCAATAACAAAGTAGACACTAATAGCTACAACTTGATTTTGGGAGCCGACCAGACAGCTGGTTTGCCAAACCCGATTAATTTGGTATGTCACGGATTTATCCAGAATAGAAAATTACTTTCCGACCCGTGTTTTTTAGTATTTGTTAACGAGGGCTTTATGTTGAAAAACGTTTAGAGTCTTGAATAAAATTACACACCGCATCGAATGCATCTCTGTGGCAATTTCCCAAAACAGAGGCACCAAAACTTAGAACATTTTCTGCGGTTAAATTTAAACCTAGCTTCGCAAATGGAATATCTAAAAGTCGTTTCCTAATTAATGCATAGTTACGACATGAGCCAAAATAATGTTCAATAGTTTCTGATTCTTCGCAGAACGGACAAAGGGGGGAAAGTGTCAGACCAGCTCTGTGTAAATAAAAATTTAATGGGGGGACACGGCACCGGAATCTAGAAATTATAATTTCAAGTTTTTTTGACGGACTCCACTGGGCTTTCCATGGAAATTTGAGATGCTGATAATCTGTCCATTGTGTGATATTTTCTAAACTATCTGTAAAAATAGCGAATTTCCTATATCTAACCCCTGATAAGTATTCTAACTCGGGAAGTACTGAAATTACTGGTCCATCGAGTGATGCTCGTGCCAAAGCATCTGCCAATTCATTTAATTGTAATCCGCAGTGACCTGGGACCCACACTAATTTGAGGAGTTTTAAATGCGGCGGTGCTAATGTGTGGAACGCTGCTAGGGCACGAGATTGTTCAGAGTTTGTCAGAGCTGCACACACCGAAAGTGAGTCTGTTAGGATGATTGCACTGGTCTCTGTCGTAGGAATTTTACGAAGGGCTAAAATAATAGCTACTAGCTCAGCTTCAAATATAGGAGTAAAATCTGGAAGCCTTACTGAAAAAGACCAGCCGAGGGAATCAGACGCAATTCCTACACCTGCCTTTTCATTGTTGACAGAAGCATCTGTAGCTATTACATTTTTTGTTTCGGCATGTACCAAGTAATCGTTTAATGTATTGGTCAAAAATTTCAGAGATTGCAACTTGGCTTGTGGTGGGAAGATTTCATCGTACTCTATTCTAATGTTGATGGTAGAAAAATTAGCTTCAATCACTGTGCTAATGTCTACATTTATGCAATCCAGTTTCTTTTTAGCGAAAATTATCTGAGGGGTATGAAATCGAGGCCAATGTGCAAGAAAGAAAGAGTCAGGGTCGCGGATAAATGCGTACTCTGATCTTCGCGCCGGTAAACTGTAGAACTTCAAGAAGGTTTGAACCGTCAAAATGCGGAATCGACAGAGGAGTGTTGGCAATCGCGCTTCTTGATACAATACACTATTCGCCACGAACCTGGGAAGTCCCAGGCATATTCGCAGGGCTTCTCGCTCTAACAATACTAGCGGTTTAATTTTATAATCAGCGGCCCCCGAGAATAATACACACCCAAATTCCAATATTGGTCGCACATACATTTTATATATCATTAACATCGTGTGTCTGCGCAGCCCGTATTTTCTGTTGCTTAACCTGCGTAATAAACCTAACGCCCGTTGTGCCTTTGCTGTTATATATTCAATGTGTGGGCTCCAATTTAGTTTTTCATTATAAATCATTCCTAAGTACTTGACTGAATCTACTTGTGGAATAGGTTCCCGATTATACAATACAGAAATTGAAACTGTATCTGCTATAGGAAACACCAAGAGCGCACTTTTACTGATGTTCAACGACGATGAAATGGATTGCAACCAAATTTCTAGTGTATTAATATATCTTTGCAGTTTTTGATGTAGTGAGTAAATGTCGCTCTCTGCAGCGAAGAACGCGATATCATCTGCATAAATGTAGACAGTGACATCCTGAACAATTGGAATAGAGCTCATCAGTATATTGAATAATACTGGAGATAGGACGGACCCTTGTGGAACACCACGTTTCTGTTTGAATTTATGCGAACAACAGCCATCCTTCACGCAATAGAATTCCCTTGACTTTAGGAATTCCGCTATCCACTCAGTACTATACTGAGGAAACTTTAGACTCTGCAAGGTGGTCAGTAGAGTAGAGTGCTCGACACTGTCGTACGCTTTAGCTATGTCGAGAGTTACTAATGCGGCGTACTGTTTCCTTTTACGAGCAAGCTGTATTCGACTCTCTAAATCCGCATGGGCGCACCAAATTGAGCATTCACAACGAAAACCAATTTGATTTGGCTTTAATATGACCTTATTCGTCATCCAGGAGTTTATTCGGCCCTTTAGAACCCTCTCTATGAGTTTCACCATGTTCGAAGTTAGCGAGATGGGTCTAATATTTTCTATGGTAAAACCTACTCCTTGCTTTTTTATTAATGGGATTACCTTAGATATTTTCCAGTCATACGGTATCCAGGCATTCTTTAAAGAGCAGTTTATGAGATTAATGACGTCGCCGGGGGATAGCTTGAATAAAATTTTAATCATAGGAACTGTGATTCCATCTGGACCAGGAGCTGACGATGGTAGTTCTCGAATGATTTTTGATGCTTCAGACAGCGTTACGTTTTCGAAGTCAGTGCTTATGCTAGACTTTTGCCAGTTGAAAGCCATAATCGAAGAAAATCTAGTTTCTAGACCTCTGCCAATTGACTCTAAAGAGTTCTTCGTTTCTTCCAATGATAGTTTTCCATAATTAGTATTTAATATAGACGGCATGATTTTGTGAGATCGCATATATTGAAATAAAGCTTTCTTATTTTTAGATTTCGAGAGAAAATCGAAATGTCTTTTATCATAATCTTCTTTAGCTTGGGCCACCGTGTGTTTAAATACAGTGGCAAGAAATTTATAATCTGCCCAGTTCTTAGGGGACTGATTATGCATTAGCTTCTTCCAAGCTGCCTGTCTTCGTCTGTGATCTCGTGAACAGTTGGAATTCCACCAGGGGCTATAGGGTATTCTCTTCGCCGATTTAACAGTAAATTCAGCGTTTTTGTATGCCGTTTTAATTACTGCGCTTATTTTCATAGCTTTAGTGTCATCTCCATCCTGAGAAGGAGCGTCTAAAACAGTTTTTAGGTCGTGTTGAAATTTTGCATAATTTATATAGGTTCGGGCATGGAAGCATGATGGTTTGACGGGGCAAGCGATCTCGAACATTATTGGAAAGTGGTCACTGTTGGAGGCGCAATCAAGGGCCGTCCACGATGTACTAGCAATGGCCGAGCTTACAAAGCTTAAATCTAAGGCGGAGCGTGAATGACCTCGAATAAATGTGGGAGTTCTAGCGTTAAGGCACAATAAGTTGTTGTCTACCGACCAGTCCCACAACCGTTGTCCACACTGATCAGTTCTAAAACCCCAGCAGGTATGGTGAGAGTTGAAGTCACCAACTATAATTTTTTCTTTACAGCCTGAATTAGCAGCCATATCTAACAGTCTCGTGTCTTGAACGCCTACAGGAAAGTAGACGTTTATTAGCGAGAAAGGCAAGTATCCTGGCAAGGTAATATCTAACGCGAAAATTTCGCATTCAGAAGACATACATTTGTATGAGTTTTTGACTTTTAAGCTAATATTATTGTTTATAAAGAAAGCTAAACCTCCACCTTTGGATGGACGATCTAGACGAAAGGTTTGGAAGTTGGGTAGGTGAAATACATGATGTGTGGATAGCCAAGTTTCTTGTAATGCAATAATAGCCGGATCGAATTTGGAAGACAGGTATAACAGATCTGTTATGGCTGAGTGAAGAGATCGGCAATTCCAATGTATAATTTTAAGAGACCCTATGATTTCGTTAAAATGGTTTCGGCAATCACCTTTTCTAAAATGCTTTCTTTTAGAAAATAGGTTTTTGAAAGGTTGTCTTTCTGGTATTTCTTGCTTTTTACATGTTTCGGCGAGCTAGGTTTTTTCGATGCAGGGGATCTAGAACGCTTTAGGCATTTGAGATCTATGTCCATTTCTTGTGTGTCCTGAGAAGTTTCCTGTGCACCCTCGCTATGCCTCTGAACGCCTTCTCCAGAGGGCTGTGCACACTGTGCATCTGGTGGAGTTATCTCAGATTCTGCCTCACTTGCCGGGTGTGCAGACTCAGCATTTTTTACAGCCGTACTTATATCTATATGCGCTCCATAGACTTGTGCGATTTGGTTATTCACAATGTGCGACAGCGACTCACATAAGGTGGTAGCGAGGCGTTGCATAGCCTTATCCACAGCCTTCTCGATCATATCCGCAATTGATAGGGAAAAGGATGCTTCCATTGCTATGTTATGGCGGGCAGCTGCTCCTGCATACCCTTGAGTTCGGGCTTGGATTTAAGCAATGGCATCCTTTCGGGAGCATCGCCTTCTGTCTACGATTTCAAGTATTTGGATTTCACGTGCCTTGGCTGAGCAGTTTGGATTATCAGCGCAGTGTGCTTCATGGCAAAGACAGCACTTTTCTTCATTACTTTTACAGTCGTTTGAATTGTGCGCCTCGCCACAAATTCTGCATCTAGGTACTGACCTGCACCCTTTCACTGTGTGCCCATAACGCCAACACTTAATACACTGTAGGGGACGAGGTGATAGTGGCTCCACTCTGTATATTAAAGGCCACGCTTTGATTTCGGTTGGGCGATTCGACCCGGCAAATGTGGCAATCACGGACTCCGTTGGGACCTTGTTCTTGTCCACAACTCGACTACATCTATAGATAGCTATCACACCTGCTTCTGAAAACATATCTAATATCTCAGTTGGGGTCAAGTTGACATCGACACCCCGAACGAGGCCTTTGACGCAAGCTAGGTGAGGTGGAATGAATTCGCTCACCGGGTTGGTAGCAAATACCGAGCATTTTAGTAGGTCTCGAACACAGAGCTGGTCAGACGAGAAGCAAAGAATGCCACCCTTGCCGAACTGCCTGACCTCTGTGATGCTTTGGTAGGGAGTTGTAGCGGCTCTCAACTCCGTCTGAATCATTTTTGGATTCTTCATCCGTATGATAGCATCGTTGCTTGGGACCAATGCCACAGGAACGGATGAGATGCCATTGCGTAAAAACAAGTCCACTGGTAATTCCTGCGAAGGAAGAGAAGCAGACCAGAGGAAAGCCCCTGGTCCAGGTGAGGAAAACGGCATCTGCCTGGTCGTACTATCTGACAATACACTCGCTAATTAATAAGGACACTATAGAAACGCTTACGAAAAAAGAATAAATAAAATCAATCACAACTATTGAATTCTTGGCCAAACCCTCAGAGCAGGCAAACGTCAGTCAGTGGCAAACTGATCGGAAGAGAACCTCGTCTTCTTCTCTCGCTGCGCGTGTTCTTCGTTGTTCTCTTGGCGCTGTGGTTGCTAAAGCCTTAATGCTAAAGCCTTAAGAGTGGTTGCTAAAGCCTTAATATCCGGCTGCTCAGCTCTGCTTCTTACTGCTTTCCTCTGGATTCTTAATTTGGTAGCGAGCAGAGTAGACGACAAGTGGCTGTGTGGTGCTCATGGGCTAGCATTCAGCTTCGGGGCGTAATGTTAGCGTTGCACACGGCAGCAATCGTGAGGCAGCGTTGATACTGATAGACTCATTTGTTGACTGTTCGGATGCAGCGCCCTCCCGTTTAGTGATTACAATTGTCATGTTGCCAAACGTGACGGGTAGTCTCAAGCCGCATTGCAATAATGTCTAAAATACTCGGGTTGTAAATGACGGCTGCAAATTAGATTGTAGTACGAAGATTTATTAGGAGACCAACTGTTTCCTGATTGCTGCAAGAACGCTTCCACGAACACCAATGGAAGCTGCAATTTAACGGAGCTACAGCCGTACAATGCATTAAGGCGACAGCTTTAAATGTCTCATCAACTGCGAAAATTGATCGTCGGCGGCATCCGGCATCTCCTCGCGTAGGCGTTGTGAACACTAGTGATGCAGAAAATCATGATTTCGTGAAAGCGTCATCATATGACATCACATATTGTAAACGTTTGTGAAGTATTCGAAGGTCACATAACTTGGCGGCATCATATAACATCTTCGCTTCGTTGAAATGGGCTGATCATAAGGGCAGTGCACGCTTAACCAGCTGAACGGCACAAAGCCAGCTTGTTTCCGATCATTGAGGCAGTAAGGAAACCATGTTCGGCGCATAAATATCTCGGAGGAAAGTAGGAAACATCAAGGGCATTGAATCGGAAGAAAACGAGGATGGTTTTTGCCTTTCAGTCGTCTCAAGTTTCTATGGAAATCTTAGTGGAGTCCGTCTTATCTCCATATTCAAGTTATTATCTCCATATTCCGGTGCCGTATTCCCCCGTTAAATTTTTATTTACACAGAGCTGGTCTGACGCACTCACCTCTTTGTCTGTTCTGCGAAGAATCGGAAACTATTGAACATTAATTTGTTCAATGTCGTAACTAGGCAGTAATTAGGAAACGACTTCTAGATATTTTTTTCGCGAAGCGAGGTTTAAGTTTAACAACAGAAACTGTTCTAAATTTTGGTGCCTCCGTTTTGGAAAATCGCCACAGGGATGTACTTGATGCGGTGTGTGATTTCATTCAGACACTAAACATATCTCTACATAAGGCCCACTTTAACAATTACTAAAAAAACAAAGAGCCGGAAAGTAATTTTCGAAATGTCAATAAATATGAGACATACATCCCAAATCACTTGAGTTTGGCACACTCAGCTGTCTGATCGGCTCCTAAAATAAAAGTATAGTTCTTATATTAGCGATTATTTCGTTTTCTTTTCACTCTCTGAATCTTTGTGTTCTTTATAATGTATTCCTTCTAGATCTTTTTTTTCTTTTTTTGCAAGCAATAATGCAGTTACCGTCTATAGGACATTATATGTTTTCTTGACCGATTCCCCAGACTCGGCATGTGCCATATATTCCACGCTACAAAGAAACAAACAAGTCGTCTCAGATGAATCCATAGAAGGACCACCATGTATCTTTTTTTATAAATATTGAGAAATGAAATAAAACACAGTTTGTTTATTTGTTTGTCAGATATGCAGAGTGGTACACAGCAGTATTATATACTGAGGCGTGCAAATATTTGGTTGCAAAAGCTTGTAAAAGAAAATAAAACACGAATGCTACAAAACTCGAACGCATATATTGAACCGGTAGCACGGCCTGGCAGAGCCCAGTGAAAACAGCGCGCTGTTATGTTCGTGTTGCTTTTCATCCTCCATGCATCTGCGAAGCCGTTAAGAAGCACGACTTCAAATTAACTCGCATGAAAACACGAGTTTGTGAGCTTCTTAATATGTGCGGCCTTTCAGCGCCAGCATATCATAGATGGACGGATGACTATGGCTGTACCCTTTAGATCGGGCGGTGGCTAGCGCCACCAAGCCGTAATACCTAATGAACCAAAAACTATATTTATTTTTTCCTTAAAAAGTGAGTTTGAGGATTCGTACTTTGCAGTGAAGAGTTTAATTTTCACTCGTGTCTTGACTTTAGCCACCAATCAGATAACCTCCTTCTGGTTAAGTCTACCCGCTTCAAGTTTATTTTGCTCTCCCGGTCCCTAAACCCCAGTGCTTTGAAAAACTCTGCGCCATCATCTTGAACTGTAGGGTGAAGCCCTTCACAGAACATTATCAAGTGTTCGGCAGTTTCTTCCTCCTCTCCGCACGCACTGCATACCGCGTCTACCTCTTCGTGTTTGACCCGATATGTCTTGGTTCACAATACTCCCATCCTTGCCTCAAAGAGTAGAGAACTACCCCGAGTATTATCATAGATCCTTTCTTTGGCAATTTCCTGCTTAAAAGTTCGATAGATATCTAGTACGGACTTCTTAATCATGCCCATTCTCCACATGTCAGTCTCCGTTTCCTTCACTTTCTTCTTAACCGATAGTTCTTCTTGGTTTGGCCACCTGCTGTTTTCTAAGTATTTACCAGTCAACCTTCTGGTTCGCTTCCTCCATTTTGTATTGACATTCTTCATGTACAAGTAGCTGAAAACCTTCCTAGCCCAACGCTCTTCCCCCCTTTCTCTCAATCGTTTCTCAAATTTTATCTTGCTGCTAGCTTCCCTGCCCTCAAATGATGTCCATCCCATATCACCTTGTACTCCCTGAATTGGTGTATTCCCGTGAGCTCCTAACGCAAGCCTACCTATTTCACGTTGCTTAATTTCTAAACCATAGTCTACTCGCGCAGCGCCATCATGCGGAAGCGCCGCGCAGAGGCGGAGCGCGCGCTGGACGGCCTGAAGAAAGCGTTCGCCCACGCACTGAAAAAAAAAGCAGATCCCACGTACAGTGGGAATCGATGTTGTGCGAAGCACGAATGAGAAATGTTGATATGTTACTTTAAAATAAGCACAACATTACGAGGTAGAAGTAAATGAAGCCGTACATGACTTTCGCGTCACGATTATCATGTTTGGATGTGTAGTTTACCATCGTCATCTAATCATGTAACGTTATACCAAACTTAGTATACGTAGATCTAGCGAAACGGCCGCGAGCACGCTATGAGCGGGGTAGGTTGTCATATTCTTACATGACACGCGTGTCAGAATTATCATGCACTATACCAGTCATACATTTCGTCATCCATTGGCGTCACGTAACACCAAATTTGGTATATGTGGAGCTGGCGAAATGGCTGCGAGCGCATCATGAAAGGCCCAATATACTGCAATGTAGCGTTGACGCGCGCGCACGCTGGGCGCAGCGACGCTACTTTAGCAGAACGAGACTGACGGCAGGCGCGACTATAGCGTCCGTCGGCGCGGCCCAACGGCAACCCGAGCGCGAAATGCGACATGCTGCATTTCGCGCCAATGCGTTACCCAGACAACACTGCGTCTCCCTCTTTTCGTGACGAAGAGCGCTGGACACGCTTCAACGCGCATGCGTCAAAGCAACACAGCGTGGTGCACCCCTGCGAGTATATGGCAGGCCCGGCGCCTGCCGTAGCAACGCCGGCCGGACGCGACGAAATGAACGCCGGTGAGCACAGGTACCGCGTCACGTCAAAATGTATTGGCGCTTTGACTATGGTATGTAGTCATGTTCTCACATGACACGCATGCCATCATCATCATGATAGTGTCATTTACCTATGTCGCCCGTTCGCGTCGCGTAATATTGAGTTTGGTACATGCGAAGCTAGCGAAACGGCCGCGAGCGCATCATGAGCGTAACAAGTAGTCGTGTTGTTACATGACACGCATCTCATGATTTTAATGCTTGTACCAGTCACATATCGTCGTCATCCATTTACGTCCCGTAATACCAAACTTGGTATAAGTGAAGCTAGCGACACGGCTCAGCGCATCATGAGCGTAGCACGTATAGTTATGTTGTTACATGACACGCGTGTCATGATTTTCTTGTTTGGTTCTGTCGCTTGTGTTTGCCATGCAATCATGCCATACCATACCAGTTTCGCGACATGCCATGTGAACAAAACCACCGTAAGAGTTGCAGAACCATGAAATGTAAAGCATGACATTCATGACATATATTTCATGATTTTCATGTCATTTTCATGTCATATGTTCTTCTTACAGTCATGTTATGCCATACCTAGTTTGGTATCTCTACCAATATTGCAATGGCCAGGAGAGCTAAAATTCTGATGGTTAGATAGATATAAACGCTCAAAGTCACCGAAGTTCGCTAAGAAATGCTTCGCATTTAAAAATAGAAGAGGCTCTGAGTAAACATGGGGGCTACCCTTCGGTGCGGTAATTCAATCACTACGCACAAAGCGGACAAACCCTGGTAAGGTGGGCTAACGTAGCACATGGGGCGTGCTGTGGTCACGGCCCGCCTCTTAACCGTTAGGGCCCTGTGAAACACCACGCGTCCCGGGGATTACGGGGCTATACTGTGTGGTGTGTGTATAAAAAGTGGTTAACAATTTTGAGCGCTTGACACTGTACTATGGTAGAGCATAAAGCAGTCCCATGGGTAAGAACTCCGATGTGTTTAGAAAAACTTTTTTAACGATTTCGCGTACTTCATACTAAACTATGGGAGAGGACTTAGCCGTCCCGCCGAAAGAGCATCGTTTGGTATGTATTATGTTGAACGTATCGAGCATGTCGATATCTTCCCAACCCACTCTGCACGTCCTTGATAACTGTGACACCCAGGGTTGTTTATTTCGCGAACATGGTGCCTTTTCTTTTTGTTCAGTGTTATTTCCGTTTAGATATTTGAAGAGTTTTCTAAACGCCACGTATGTCTTTATCTGAACTTTTATAGTAAAGAATGCAATCGTATCATCCTTTCAAAATATAGCAACGCTTTTCGTTACAGGCGGTTGTCAATGTGCACGGTGCTACGCCCTGTCAGCGGACACCCAGGACGGACCAGCCTCAGCTCTAATACCCCTGCCACACTGGAGGTGTTAATGTCATTTGATTCAAAGGTCAATCGACGCAATGGATGTCTTTCGATATTAGGGAGTTTTAGTGCTGGGTACGCATTCTCTTGGGGCCTTGCGGGCTCGGGAGCGCGTGGCGTTGCGTGCCCGACGCATACCCAACCCGAATGCCTTTTAGTTGGCGCCACTGTGGCACGCACGCAAACGCAAGCCGCACGAAGTTCACACGCGCTCGAAGAGCCATAGCGTCTTGTCTCGTAAGTATTATTCAAGTCTTTTTATGATTTAAAATGTGAAATTAAACATACATAGTGATCAGTACACTTTTTTTATTGGTACAGTAATCTGGTATACGCAAAAAAGTGAAATCTACAATGTTACTGTAACGACAGTGTCGACATCTTGTGACACTTCGTGCAACCGCAGTCATGAACATGTTAGCTTACGCGTAATGTTTTTGAGGTGAAAATGAATAAAAAGGTTACTCATTTGTAATATCGTCGCTGCGCAGTTTTTGCACCACATGTGCAAAGCACAATGTTTCTGCAATAACAAAGTTGTGGTTGTCTGTTTCACTATGGCCGCGCTAGATGACGCCACCTATTCAGCTGGTCGGGAGCTGGCATATGTTTTTTAGTTTCTATGTTCCAGGCCACTCTAGCTTTGGAAATCTAGCTGAAACCGTGTAATCTCTATAAGTGCTCGCACTTTGGCTTATTTTAACTTGACGGCTAGAGTATCCGCAGTGCGGGTACCGTGAGTTCTTGCGAAGGTGGACCACGCGGACGCATGGCCCCATCGCCCCAGCGATCTTGCGACGCATCTGTTTGGGGTTTCGCGCATGCGCAATACCGCCGCCCCAACGTCCTGCGTACGCAAGCCGCTTGGGTACCCAGCACTAAAACTCCCTATTATGTGGTGCTACAAAGGAAAAAGTAATGTCATTCGTTCGTGATACCAATATCGATAATTTAGAGGAAAAGAGCCAAAAAAGTTGAGTAAAGTGAACGGAGCGTGATAGAAAACGTAAGTTATTTTTTTAAAAAGACTAGTAAAGAATCGCCTCACTAAAACAAACACGCATAAAAATTTTGTATTGGAATTTCAGGCCCCTACAAGCCAACACGAGGCTTAGCCTCTAGCCGCAGTTGATAGAATGAACACAAACAACATGGTGGTGCCACTGAACAACGACGCTAAGCTGCAGCAGCTAAAGCGTTGAGTCGCTGTCTCCTAAGCGCTTCAAGAGGTGCGCGTTAGCCAAGGGAAGAGGCTCGAGTATGAAATAAACGAAGAATGTAGACGCAGCGACGACGGTCAGCAGCGCATCCAAGCTAATGCAGCAGTGGTCGCTATACTACATCGATGATTCACCGTAAACATTGGACCATCCAAAGAAACGAACGATGGTTCAAAGATACGCTGCCAAACCTTAGAGACCGTCACTTCAAACAAGCCTTTCGTGTGTTACCTTCTAGGTATAGGTATTTGGTGGAAGCCTGCGGATGTGTGTTAGAACGCCAGACAACGCCGGCCGACCACGCCGCCAGCCGGAAGCCTTTGAGTATAGTCGCTGTACGACTGAGGTTGAGAGTACAAACATTTTGCGACAGCCGTCCACACAACTGCTGTCGTTAAGATGACGGATGCCTTTAAAAAAACTCAAAATTATTAGCGTGTTTGCATTTTTTTTCAAAATTAGAATGCTAAGCGCCACATTTCAAGTATTTAATAGGGCTGAGAGTATACATTCGGTGCTATAGTGCGAAGGCGAATGTGTTTCTCGGACTCATTCGATCGCCTAAGTCATTTGGTTCTAATGACAATAAATATCGCTGTGTAGCAGCCGCATAATCTCATTAGGTGCGAATGTCATTCAGTTCGAATGACATTGAAACGTCCCGTGTGGCAGGGGTATAAGGTGCTTCGCTTCCCAGTACACATTTTTAGTCTAGCTCGCGCAACGGTCTTGCGGACACGACGGGCGAGAGAGAGCGAGACTGTGTATGCGCTGAGCGTAACACAGATGAGTGCGTTTGCGCGCGCAAGAGACGCGCTCGCTATATTTCCGCGCTTACGGTGCGCCCGCAACGGCTCTTGCGTACTTTATGTGCCCATCTCTTGCCAGATCTCGACCTGTCGAGGCAAGCGAAATGGCCGCGTTTGACAGTGGCACGGCGGTTATGGTGGTGAGTAAATCCCACGTGCATTTCGGTACTTGTCTTTATTTGGAGCTCCTTGCCTACGTGAGAAGCTTGCATCCGTTGTTGGACCCAGTACAGTTGACTGCCATTGCTGCTAGGATACAGGAGATTACCGGCATGTCATTCAACGCCCAGAATGTTCGCAAAGAAACGGAGCTGCTGTGGTCGTACTAAGCTGCATGAAAAGGGCAAGGCCAACCTAAGGAAGTAAGTACGTAGTATGACTACGCTAAGCGAAGCGCAATTTTTCGTTCAGCGATCGCATCCGCATTTGTGCACGGTGCTATTTCACTGTATGCATGTTTCAGGTCAGGAACTAAATAGCATTATAGCACACATGAAACGCTGTTTCAGAAGGTGCGTCATATGTCCCGTGAGCATGGCGTCAAGATTCGACGTCACCGTGTTGGGAAAGCTGCAACATCGCCCCGAGAGCGAGGCACACTGGCCCCAAATGCAGCATAGGTCTCCGCAGCGGCTAAAAGAAACGCAGCTGCAATGAAAATAATGGCCGTAAAATCAAGGGATGACATATGTAGTCTGGGAGTGAAGATCAGTTCCACACAAAGCGACCATCCGTATGTCTGTAGTGACTCCAGATGATTTACCGAACCCTTCCTTATATTGAGTTGAAAGTTCATTAGAAAGCAGCCTTTTTTAAACAAACAAAATACGTCATTTCTTGTGGGTTGTTATTAATAAGCAGTGTTTCGGTGCAAACTTCAACATATTCATGTTGTACTTGTTTACAATCGTATATTTGGGGAATATGTGCAAAATAATTAGTGTAAATAAATATGTGCAAATAAAATAATATGTGCAAATTAAATAGAAGTGGATCTGTTCGGTCGCTGTTTTTGTGCAGTGTTCAATTTCTGCTCTTTTCTTGCACTATTACGCTGACATCCATTTCTCCGCGACGTGCCAACAAGACGTCGGGTGAAGACTTCGTGGGCTCGGCGCCCTACAGGTAAGAGGTTCCTTTATCAAATACTTGGCTAGTGCGCGACCACTACGGTGGTTGGTAGCCATCGCCATAAGCCTTATGCTCATCCAAGTGCGTTAAACCGCTTGAGTGATACTGCAGGACACAATGAAAAGCTTGGGGGCTTACAGGTACGCCCAAGCATCATAAAGCCGGCCCGTTTGCTCATTCACAACCGCGAAATGACTCCAGCGAGCATAGCAGCAATCTAAGAAGATGAAGCTGAGAGCAAGAAGCTTCGCTTATAAGAGATTCCTTTCGACGATAAAATGTCAACCTATTACCTAAGTGATGAAGAAGACATGGGCGAAGATTAACCATTTACGTTGGTTGCTTATAAGGAGAAACGAGCAGAGGGCATCCCAGTCGTTTTTCTTCCAACAGCTGAAGGTGCTAGCTTCTGGAAAGTGAACCCCAATGGAGTGTCAGCCGAAGTAGTTTCCGCTGCTAAAGAAAAAGTGCAGTCATTCAGAACGACCAGAGATGGAAGCTTCGGTGTCAGCGTTGCTTCCTTAGCTTCAGCCAAGCGTCTTCTGATGCTTTCAAATGTAGGTGGCCTGGAAGTTAAGCCTTTCATCCCAGAGTCATACACTCGGAACGTTGGGAAAGTAAAACATGTTCCTCTGCAGTATTCAGATGAACAACTCCTAGAGTACTTGAGAGATGCAGGGGTTATCTCGGTGCGACGGCCAATAAAATATTACCGCCAGGAAGATGGAGGAGTAACGTCGCGTCCACTTCACTCAGTGATTCTGACTTTTCGAGATGACCACCCGATTCCAGGAAGAATCTACTTAGGATTCACCAGTCACCCAGTGGAAGAATATCTTGGTCCAGCACTTCGGTGCTATAAGTGCTAGCGATTCGGACACATGGCGAAAAGTTGTCGTAACACACGCCACTGTAAGATCTGCTCAGAAGAGCACCATCATAAGGAGTGCAAGTCAGTTCTTCAGCCTAAGTGTGCAAACTGTGCAAGTAATCACGCTGCCTCATATTCAGGCTGCCCGCAAAGTAAAGCTGCTGCAAAAATGCGTCGGCATGAGCTTATCCATGGAGGAAAACCGCGCCCAAATGAACCATCTCCAAACCTTGAGATTGTTCATCCTGTACGTGATCCACCTCAGAGGCCACCGGAACAACAGCCGACAAACACGCCAAAAGAACCGCCAAGAGAACCACCAAGAGCACACCCGAGGGACCACTCACGAAAAGTACCTTCAAGTAACCCAACCTACGCGTCAAAGCTGCGAACGCCCACGCGACCTCAGCCGTAAAGTAGCAGAACCGACAGTGCCAGTGTTTACCCCAACTACAACATACAACGCAAGGGCTCGCCATGCACTATTCTAAAGCTCCCTACTATCTCACCGCTGCGTGGTGTGAGCACTGATAGGCCAAACTGCATGAAAACCAGTTCTTCCCCTGGAGCGGCCGTATTTCCATACACCAGCGTTTTGTATTCGGTGACATCGGGTGAAAAAACTGGGGCACCCTTAAGCTGGCGTTTAAGTTCTAAAGAACGCGTGCATCGCCACTCGACAATGACACGTGCTGCGCATGCATGCCACAGACCAGCTACGAAAGCGCCAGCCGACGAGATACGGGGGGGGGGTAGTTGGTGACACACTGGCTGGGCATGTGCGTGCGTGTGTTGGACGGTCGGCGTAGCAAAGGATATGCAGTGTAGTGGCCGGGAGGACTATATATGTCCCGTCTGTTAGCGTTAAACGTTTCTTGTTACTAGTATATGTTTCAGTTTTGAGGTACTGTTTTTATTCCATTCAGTGGCAAGAAGGCGAAGACCCCACAAGTGGCGCCCAGCGTGCAAATGGCTACGTCTGACCAGCTGGATAGATGGCGCGTTGAATCGGCTCCTTGAGACAACGGAGTGGCTTAACATTGCCTCCACAGTGTAGCTTGTGGTGAGGGGGCATGCACAGTCTACGGTCTATTGCGCGTCTAGGGGCGTTCCGGTTCCGACTACAAACTATGGATGTTTGCCGCCACACTCGTTTCAGCGGGAATGTACACCACCACAAGACCAGACCGGAAGCGACACTGCTGCCGACGAAGAAGCTCCAGTTGCGGAGATACCAGTAGATCACGCCCCTGTAATGGATACAAGTGAGGACGATAAGAACGCTACGAAAGACTTGACTGCACAGCTCGTAAACGTGAGTGGCGGAGCTCAGGAGACCATGGTAGTGGACGCCAGCAAAAACCAAGATATGGACGTGGGCAAGAAGGTCGAAAGCCAAGCCACGGCAGTGAAGTACCGACATGCCGAAAGCTGCCTCAAATGAGGGCACGGGAACGAGAAAGGCGGAGACCAAAAGGAATGCCGCCGACGGTCGTGAAACCGAGACCTGGGATGCCGTTGCGTCTGAGCTAAGGCTCATGCAAAGTAGCAAGTCGACGGCAAAGATGACCGTGGACATGGAGCCTGCGCGCAGCGTGCAGGTGAGCGGATCGACCAAAGCCACACGAAAGACGGACCACATCGGGCTACTGGCCAGGAGGTTCTCAACATGGTTATCAGTGGCTTATCTTTACGAGCAAGATGCCAGGAGCACGCCGCTGCGGCTTCTTCACGCTCTGTAAGCACGAGCGCGACTCCGGGGGCATTCCGAGGAAATGCGAGGGGAGCACGGGAGCTGGAACGGCGGCAGCCACAAAGGCTGCGACAGACGCAATGCCTAAAGGCATTGAGTCTGTTCAGCTGTTATAACAGCTGAACGCGATCGCGATATCCTGTCGCTAGTGCAAACACTTCGTGAATGCCATACTTTTTAACTTGCTATGCATCCTCCACGTGACCTTAAGGGAATTGTCGCAGTAATGTGTGCCTCTTGTAGTGGTTGCTTGGCTTTAAACACGGTCAGTAATGTAATGCCTTCGGGCCTTTAGTGTAAATAAAATGAAAAAAAAAGGCGCGATGATATCATGTTCTTCTGCCCGATGGCAATGAACGCCTGTACCACAAATTATTACTGAAATATTTCATGTTGTATTGTGTATTTATACAGGACGCGCGAGTTTGTGAAGCACAAAAGTTACTTTCACTGCATTTCCAAGCAGAGGATCTTATTTTCTCTGTACTTACGTGTGACTGTGGTAAAACACACGCTTGCAATGCAAACGACCAGCGTTCAATAACCACTCAGGACCAGAATTTTTTATTATTTAATATATTGGCATCACTGTCGATCTTTAGGTGGTGCACGAGATATTTTAGAATTTTCGCTCACGAAGAACGACGCCGACGCCGAAATTTCTGCGAAACGAGCTCTGTAACGCTATCGAGGTAATAGCTGCTAACTTCAGTTCGTTATAACCTCGTATTCCTATCGCATTCACTGCTCCGCCTTTTCAGGGAAAGACATTTCTTTTATTTTTCCTTGTGCAATGGCCGAATTTCTATTCCTACTAACTTTCTATTCCCACCAACAATAGTACAATTCTTGTATTTTTAACATTCGGATCAGACAATATAGTTTTTCCTCGAATATGCATGATACACATGAATATGCATATAAGAATGTACATACAGAAACCAAAAATGTGTTTTGCTTGGCCCAACTGCCCCAACGTGGAAGTGGCTCACGGCGTGCTGTGTCGTGCACTTTAGGACTTACCACAAAGTTTCGCATTCATCCATTTCATAGTGTTTCTCGGTATTTTGGGAGAAACTCCATGCATCCTTTTGCTTCTTATTCTTCGTCGTCGTCTCATGTCCGGTGTGTCAGTCAAGATGAACGTATAAAAACACACTCCACTGTCCATTTTTGCGTGTCCCAGTTCTACCCTCAATAACGCCCAAATTATGTATATGAATATGCAAACTTGCATTCTGTTTTGCACCTGACGAAGCCATCGTAAGCCGCATCCGGTCATCGGGTGTCAGTGGATAGCCAAAGACCCATGTGGTAGCAGCGCTGAATGTTCGTCGTCTACCGCGCGCATGCGACTTTCTCGATTTGCGTAACCATATAGTCACAGAACTCGCGGGTGTTCGTGAGCGCTCAGTTCAGTTCAAAGGTCATTAACGGAAATCTCGGCAACCATTAATTGCTATGGCGTGTTGGCGATCACGTGGCACAGTTTTCATACATGGTGATCAGCCATCGTGTAGAAAATCTGTGAATATTACCACGTGAAATGTCCACTTCAATGAAACAGTGGCTACTGTGCTCGGCTGCTAAATTGAAGGTCGCAGGTGCTATCCTGGCCTTGATGGTCGCATTTTCATGGAGGTGAAATGGAACTGGCGAGGTGTCCTGTGCGATGCGAGTGCAAGAACACCAGATGGTCGAAATTTACGGAGCCCTCCACTATGGCGTTTTTCGTAATCACATCGTGGTTTTGGGGCATAAAACTTAAAATATTGTTTATAACGCGCAAGGAGAGCGATGACAGATGTATGAGGTAAGTCTCTTCGTGTCGTCTCTGGGCTACACGAGCATTTAGGCTTATCTCTATAGCAAGCGTTTCGCTGTGACGGCTGTTTCTTTGTGAGACTAGCATGCCCTTTTTTTCGCAAAACCTTTAATTCTTTAGCGCACCTGGCAATGCATTTCAGGGTTTTTTACGGTAACGCATACAACACTGTCCGGGACACTTCTTGAAGTGGCGGAACACTCATGTGGCACTTTCAGTAGGTCAATTATTTGGTCATTTGAAGGTGGCGCTATACATATGATAGTGCAGCATTGTATGTATGCTTCGCCTTTTAACAAGGTGTCCTAGCGTACGCAAAAAAATGACTCGCCACGTTGACTCACCACGCATGTGTCATCATCCCTTTAGACTATGACTGTACAGCTAGCTAGGCAGCCTAAATATTCATTTATTCTTCTAGAGCTCAAAAAAATGGAATAGTATTGCAATTCCTTTCTCGTACTCGTAGCGAAAAATGATCTACCTGCCCAAAATAAAAGATAAAATGTTATTGCGCTGGCGAAAGCCACAAGTGGTGTTTATTGGCGGGAGGTGGCTTAAGGCACTGAATATCTCAAGAATACAGAAGTTTGTTGCTTTTACTGTCACATTCTCCGCCAACTTGAACTGTTACACAAGGTTGGAGCCATCCGAGTCTTGCGCTGTTGACACTGACGGTTCCTTGACATTGTCCAACATCAAATAACATCTTACGAGACGCCAGCAGTCTTCATTGAGGACGTCTAGTTGAGCGCTCCCATCCCAGCTCGGGTAGAAGTCCACTCGCTCCTTGACGACGCCAGCGTATCGCATGAAGTCTTCCAGACCCTCGATGCACGCGAGCTGGTGTCGAACCGCCAAGGCCACCCCTACCTCGTCGATTTCTAGCACGCCAGCCAGCTGTTCTATAAGTACATGATGTTTTTACACTCGCTCAAGGGCAGCTGCATGGTACCTAGTAGACAAAAAGTACAAGAGCTGTACAAAATATACAAGACTTGGTACCTTCACGCAGTATACGAGGGATCATTGGTCAGTTGCCAGCTCGTGATAAGTTCATGTGCTGCGTGATGCCATACAGGCTGATAAAGAGTGTTCCACACTCACCGCCTTGGCTACTGGAGTTTCTCATTGACCCTCCTGTTATGTTTTGCCGCTCATAAGTTGACCGTGCGGATGGGACAGCACCAGAAGCTACGTTATTCAAAGCTTCTTTCTCGGATCTCTCTCGGCAAGGTCGCAAATTGCTTCCTTTGAGCATGGGACGACAGCGCGGGAAGCTACGTCATACAAAGCTTCTTTCTCGACTCTCTCTCGGTATGCCCATGTGTGCACCACGCGTGTGCACCGTGTGTGCACCATGTGTGCACTGTACACCACTTATCCTCTGGAATGCAAACTACGTCCGTCTCCTCCACTGCCGGGGGCAAACACACAATGTGAAACGAACCCGCTCTGCCAACCGGCTTGGAATGTTTGTGGTTTAGAGACAAGTCGCCGCTGCCGAGGGCAAACGCACAATGGGATTAAGCGACCCCGTCCTGCCTCAGCTGCCGGGAGCAAGCTCAGTGGGAGTAGGCGACACGCTCTGCCCTGGTGATCGGCTCAAAGTCGCAGCGATGCACGACCCGAACACAAGAAAAGCGGAGAAAGTCAAAGGCCGATTGCTACTTGCGGGGGCAATAACGGTCCGCGCGCGATAATTTAACTTCCGGCTTTGAGGTTCGTCTCGGCTCGCTGGGTGTGGGAAAAGGCATGAATGTACCGGGTCTGCAATGCCGATATCTCCCGAGCGAGGGAATTCATGAGCGCGTGGGAGGTGGAGAGAGAAAGAGACATGAT
Source organism: Rhipicephalus annulatus (assembly GCA_013436015.1). Classification (NCBI taxonomy): domain Eukaryota; kingdom Metazoa; phylum Arthropoda; class Arachnida; order Ixodida; family Ixodidae; genus Rhipicephalus; species Rhipicephalus annulatus. The sequence goes on from WOVY01003089.1 coordinate 140,229, forward strand.
GGGAAAGAGTACCAAAACGCCTGTTTAAACTGTAAAAGCGCTGCTGTCGAGAGTAAGGTCAGCCCAGTAGGGAGTGACTTAATCTGAGTGGAAACAGATTGGATGCGAGAATGTTGAGGCGGACCTGCTGCGGCCACCTCCCCTTTTTCTTTGTTACCGTAAGGTGCTTAAGACTGGAGGGAATCCGTTTCTCTTCAGTCGAGGCTGCAATCGCTTAACTGATAGATCAGTACGACTCCGTATGATGCAACTTTTGTCTGGGCCGTAACCACTTGGTGGTCGAACAGTGAGACTAAGTACGTTGTATATAGTAACAGTGTTCTAGGCTCTAACTTATGAAAAGTTAAGTAGAAGAGTAAGACGCTGTTGATGTCTGTGTTATCATGAGTGTGCTTCAGCAAGATGTACATATGACTGTAAATATTTCGCTGTAATATACCTTCAAGTTTTCATTACCTCCAACCTGCCTCCTGCTTCATCGACGCCGATCATCTCCTTGACGGGACTTCAATCCATATCAAGGAGATCAACGAACGAGAAGGAAAACCTAACTCCTCCCAAGTATAATACCCTACAAAACGTACGGGGCGAAAGCCGCCATGGTAGCTTAGTTTTTAAAGCATCAAACGCGTTATTCGACGATCGCTCGTTCGGTCTGTGCCTACGGCAAGTTATCTTTTCGTCCACTTATCTTTCTGTACACTTACATTACAATTACTTATAACACGCCCTGTACTTTCCTTGAAATTATTGTCTGTTAGACCTGACTAACACTGCGCCTAAGAAAAGGATTCCTTCAAATGTACACTTCTTTCTTTCAGTGTGTGCATATGGACACGTGTATCCTCAAGAACAGCACTTTATCTTTGTCCACTGCAGAATGAATGCCTTTTCAAAAAACAATTTTCCATTTACGCCGTCATGTCTGCAAACATTTACAACTTCACCGCCCCGACGGACCTTTTGGCTACGGATACCTGTGCTGCCCATCGAGGGATAATGACAAGTGGGTCACCTTCATCTTACGGCGGGTCGAGGCAAGGATCCTAAGCGTTGTGTTTTTATTTTGTGTAATAAAATTGTGTTATCTTTCGCTAACTATGTTAACGCGTAAATTTTGTTGTCGGTGTCAGAGTCGTCAGTTCCGAGTGAGCGAAACATTGTTATCTTTTCAGTGACTCGAAAATTAAGAAAATAAAACAAAATAAATTTTTTATGGGTTACAAGGGAGGATCCAACCCAGGCCCTTTGCGTGGCAAAAAGGTGTTCTACTAGGCAGCCATGCGTCTACATGGAAGTAGACTGACAATAACTTCCCATGGTTTTCAATTCGGTGAGAAAAATCCTCCCATCTCCAAGAACTGAATGATGACGATGGGCGAAGCGAGCTCTTAAGATTCATAATGTCTACGTAGAAGTCCCCAACTAGTATAAAGGATGGACGGATGTACGGACGGATGCACGGACGGATGCATGGACGGATGGGTCGACAGAAGCACAGATGGACGTACGGACTGATGGACAGAGGCACGGGTGGACGGACGGAGAGATGCACGGACGAAAGGACTGCGCAGGTGACTACATATTGTGCTGCTACAAACTCGGTCTATGTACGTTTGAAGTTGGGTTTTTACACAAATGTTCTCGTTTTTCATTATTCAGGTGTTCAGTCCTGATTTCGGCTTCAAGTAGCACGATGGATGCCGCCAAGGCTAGGCTCCTAGGAGCTGCGCCCCTTATAACTTTCATGCTTTACAAAAACACACGTCCTGTGTAGAGGGTTCACAATACTACATGTCATATCGCGGTAATATTAGGTACTAGTTAAAGCGTATATGGTGGAGCTAGGACATATAGACGGTTGGACGAACAGGTGGACGGGGGCACTAACGGAGAGACGGACACCCATTACAATATCTACGCATCTCCGCGAAGTGAGTGATTAACACTTTTTTTCATTCACGCAATAACTAGTGCATTACATGTTGGGGAAATATTTACATGACTCTTCAACATGCACCACATACAAGTACTGCAAAACCAACCTAATAGCTTTCAGCACTTTTAATGACGCCGCCGCATTTTTTACAATCAAACCGCATCTTTTATCAGTTTAGAAACTCGTCATGTATTGTGCCTTACCAGATTCGGATTCCAAGATAATAACTTCAGACGATTCGTTTGCATTATCCCCTATCATATCTAGATAATAATAATACTACAAGATTGGCACCCAATAATAACTTCGCCTTACCTAAAATAAGTACTAATTGTGGAAAACAAAGCGTCTTTTTCTCATCCACCACTGTTTGGAATTTCATACCCATCGAAATCAAAACACAAAAAATCATGAATTTAAAAACAATTGAAAGAGTTTAGACCTGCAATCTTCAATTTTTCAGTATCTTTCTAATATTGTTCCCTGGGTATTGTTACTGATGACCTCGTTCTTACTACTTTGTTTGGTTTTCTTTTGCTTTATTAAATTTTTGTTAAACTTCAATCTTTTTCTATTTTCACATCTTGTAATGCGTTTGTTTTATATGCTGTAACAAGTATTTATTTTAGTTTTGAAAGAGGGGTCACATTGCAGTCTGACTTCGCGACATCTTTCTGTATATTATCGCTATGAAGTCTTGGTACTTAATAAAAAATGATTCTGATACTATATTTCATAGCGAGTGGGCGACAATAGGACAGATGGCCGGTTGGTCAAACAGCTGAATGAAGAGCTGGACGAATGCATGACCGACGGACGGACAGCGAGGAGCACGGACGGATAAACATATGGCTCATGGGGATCATGTAATGTGCATGTGCCTGATTTATGTACACAATTATTCGATTTTTACTCAGATATTTTCATTTTTGTTGTGGACATGTTCAGGTGTAGCATCGGTTTCGTGGAGCGTGATGAACAAAAATGCTTAGCCCTAAGGAACTCTAACCCTAAGAGGCACGGATGTTACTGCGCGTACTCCCTTAAGATCATGCAACGGGTGCATAACAAGTCCGAAAACATATTGCACGCATAATTGATCGTGGTTGAAAGCATGCTGTCAATTCCACAAAATGCAGTGCTAACGCAATCATTGCAAGAAGTCTCGCTAGCCTCCACAGAGTTGCACCTGATGTATGAAACGAAGTATAGTTAGCACGTTATGAATACATTTTCCTGATAGCGTCTAGACATCATAATTTAAATGAGCACGGCCGCAGACGCCGCATTGCGAACCAGGCAAAATGCTTTACTCGTAGGCAAGCTTTCCTCGCAATGCAGTGAAGACTACAGAGATGAATCACGCGTATCCTACCACGAATGAATGTAACCCTGATATTACGTTGTTATTAAAGACGATAGTCTTTCTTGGGGACCTTCGACGCAAAAATTTTGCCTGCCTGCCCGCCTGCCCGCCTTCCTGCATGCCTGCCTGCGTGCCTGCCTGCCTGCCTGCCTGCCTGCCTGCCCACTCTTAACGGCTCCGGTTATTGAAACAGCCGACCCCATCCGCAGCACCCACCAATGTTGCTCAAAGTTGAGCCTTCATGCTTGTGTAATTGTCAATAAAAAAGCGATTATTGCGCATGTCTGGAGCACCTTAACAACACGTACATATTTTAGAAAAGGCATACATAAGTAATTAAAAAAAACCGTAGTGCTTATCACGCTGCGCTGACCATGCAACGCTTCCACGGAAAGGCGAGTGTTTCCAACGCTCTGCTAAGACGAGACGGTGGCGGCACTTACCCGTCACCTTTCGTTCTACAACTTATCACCTCTGAAATGGGCGCGCACACCCGTCTCAGAGCCACGTGCTTTGTTTTCTAAGAAAACTGCCAGATGGCGCTCATGTCTCACGTGTGACGTACCGTGATGCACTCGTTCGCTTCCGCTGCACGCTCGAGGCACTCTAACGCAGCGCCTCCAGAATACCATTCAACGATTTTCTTGCGCAGAACATCAAATAAATGTCTTGTTCACTCTCTCCACACGCGAAACTATCGCCTTTCGGCAACTTTTGCAGATTAAATACAGATACGGGGCAAATTTTTTTTACGGTGATATAAAAAGAACTTGCTGTATTTTCGCATGCATATCGTTGGCACAAGACGCAGCTCACACCAGTACGATATTCATATTTAATTCATTCCTTATCTCTTCGCGTTTTCGAACACGTAAGGAAACCGCGATTTCAACACGAATATCGAACGCAAAGCGGTGTCTGCGTCGATACGAAACGCAAATCGCGCATGACTATTCCTTTCTACGGTAGTACAAAACGCGTGGCACACCGGACTACTTCGCGTAGTAGTACATGTGCTGAAGCTCCACCCCTGTAGCTTTCCCTTCGTTGCAATGAAAAGCTGTCCGCAAGTATAGAAGCTTAGTACTTAAACTTAGGTGCACATTAAGGAGCCCTAGGTAGTCTAAATTTCTGGAGCCCTCCACTATGGCTTGCCTCATGACCTGTCTTGAGAATGCCTTAAATAGGTCGTGCGTTCACAACACCTGTGCGGAGCTGAAGTTTCCCGGCTTAAGGCTTTGGGTTTTCTTGAGGCGTTTATCGCTTTCGTTGCTGAGACTATCCTGCAGACTTTATAGGGCAGAGCAGAGACAGCGACAGGATCTGAGCAACACGGATACAGAGCGTGAAAGGATAGCTGTCGTTTCATACAAACACCAGATATCACACAAGCTCAATAGAATCGGAAAACGTGTGGGAGTTCGTGTACTGTTCTCTGCACCGTTCAAATTATTCAGCCCCACCAAATCTATAAACCCCCTGAAAACGCAGTCATCAACTGAATGTAGAGTTCAGCATATAAACAGGTATGTCGCACGCTCCCAGAACGTTGTCTATAGGACCTCTCTTTCCTGCGGTGCTTGTTATGTCGGAACGACCGGAAGGTGTCTGAATGATCGACTGAGAGAACACGCTAACAATGTTAAAAACGGGAAAGATGGTTATCTTGCTCAGCACTGCACTGAGTGCAACTGTGTGCCCCTTTGTAAGGGCAGGTGACGCTGTACAAGCACAGGGATGAGTGCACCCGAGTCATCATCGAGGCCACGCAGATGGCACGCGAAGAGGTGTCATGCATTGACAAGCCCTCCGTGTGTCTGTCTGAGAAGGAACTAAGGTTCCTCGAATGTTTCGGTGCGCGCAAGTAGTTATCCTATTTTTACCTTTCTGTTTCGTTTTCTTATAGACTTTTCTTTGCCTTTTTCTGTGCTTTTGTTTTCCCCCTTACTCATGTATTGCTCTTTTTGCCACATGGTTTACTGCCTCCTCTATATGTTTTCGCGCACTGCGCAATAAACTCAGTTTGAAGTTAGCGCTCGTGTCCTTCTTGTCGTTCTTTTCTCTGTGTCGTCGTTCTCTTCTCACGCTATAACTATCGTCATGTCATGCTAACTAGCCCAAGCTGCCACAATTCTAAGCTGCCTTTGGGTGAGGGGTACCTGTCACGGTCAATTTTCGAAACTATGTGTGGTTGGGATACGTCACGTTTGTAATCGGTGCCCGGCTACCTGCGCGGCTTTCTGAGTTGAAAATGCGGCGAGGGATATCTTCTATGCGCAAGCTTTGGTTTTGTAATACTTTAGTGTATGTGGATGAATAGGCAATCTGATCTGGAATGGCTGGCGTCCCTGCACTGGAGTCCCGGGATAAGAGAGCTCGGGTGGAGGCACGAGATTGCTCGTCGCATCTTACTCTACAGTGGCCAGGTATCCTAATAACTTACTTCATCTCTGCGTCAGGGTGGCCGTCTGCTCCATGTGAAAGTATTCTACATTCTAGAGCACATTTTTCCTTTAGGGTAGTTATGATAGGCCGCCACCGAGTCTGTAAGGACAAAGGTCGACGCTAGGTTTCTGAGCACGAGGGCGATAGGGACCTCCTCCGTGCTTGTAACATCATCCTGTATGGTAGATTTTCTATTGGAAAAGTGAACGGTTCTAAATACACTAACACAACGTGAGGTGGTTACATTACGCCTAGCGTTGGCCTGGCTGTAACACCGCCTACTCCGTTTACGCTCTCCCCACAATAAATCGCGGCCGACCAACAGGAAACACACGACAGCCGTTACGTTTTCCTCAAATCAGGCGCTGGTGTTACTGCTTTAAAATGCTGCAAGTGGGCAACCCTGAAGGCCCAATTCAGTCGAGTTTTGCTGCCTGACTGCAGCGCCAGATTACTGTCGCGAAGGCAATGTCTCGCGGAAAGCTTTTTTTTTCTTTTTCAGCTACAGCTGCAGTTAGTTCTTTGCCAGAACCTCTTGTTAGAGGCGCTATTTAACGATTTTCCTCGAGGAGGGTGCCACGAGCAACATTGAGAGTCTGAACAGAAAAAGCTGTATCCGGTCGGTCACTGTGTGCTTCGCGCCAAACCAGGCACCGCGCCATCCTCCCGACCGGGCTGCAGAAATAAGGGGCCTTTCTCCTCTTCTAACCACTACCGCAACCACGCAAAACGAGCGAGCCGCCGCTTGCGCCCTTCGGGGCGATCGGGGAGCGACATTTGAGCACTTTTTTGCGTTTCAAGGCCGTTCTAGAGAATGTGCCCTCTGAAAAAGCTGCTACAGTTTTGTTACGAGATAGGCTTCACGCGACCATGAAAGCTCGTGTTGGGATTGGTTATCCTCGGCTTCCCTGATTGGTCCGCGCACCCGTGGATACTGGAAAACGCTATTTAAGCAGTGACTCGGGCCTTCTTTAGGGTCAGTGGACTCAGGGTCAACAGCGCATCTCACCATCAGAGGCCACTCATGCAAGCCGAGGGGTATGCCATCATTTTCAATGTTTTGTATTTGTGACTTAGTTTATTGTGTAAATTTAAGTTGTATTAGATAAATAAACCCCCTATCAGTGCTCCCCGAAATCATCGTGTCGACTTGTCATCGCTTGCCTGTGCGGAATTGCTCCCACACTTCTTTGTCTGGATGGTCATCAGATGTGCCTAGGTTAAACAACCCCGAAGTTTCGCTACAATACATTGACCAGCGAATAAAAAAAAAGCAACCTGGAGACGGCGTCAGTAAAAATGGAACGCCACGCGCATGTCTCGGACCCTGCATCTTTCGGTGGATAGTGGCCTAAATACCTGGGGCATGCGCGCACCCGTCTTTTATGCGCGTACCTAACGGCGAACGTCGAAGACTTTGAGACGGGGCAGTGTGAGCAACGCAGCTCTTTCTGGTCCGTGTGTGGAGCCTATATTCCAACGAGGCTTTGGGCGCAAGTTCAGCGTCTAGTCAGTATTGGCTCTTCTGGTTGTCCCACCCCTTTTTTCAGATACTGTTCTCACTGCTAACGAATACAGCTACCACAACCATCTATGACCACAAAGGTTTGTTTACTCATTGCTCCTGGACGTTAGTCGTCGGAATGGAGATGTATTATCAGTCAAAATAAGTGCATCCGCGTTGAGCGGTGCAAGACACATTCCACGAACTTTCTTGGATCGATGTGCAGTAATTATTGGTAGAGGGATTAACCATGTCTTTCGATCTAGTCAAATATCTGTCACTGGTTTCGCATCTATCAGAGGGAAGGCATATACACACCGGTATTTTGCGTTACATTGGGCACACACACAATAGACAATCAACAATTACGGCTTTTTAACGTGAGCACTGATTTACAGGTTTCAGAGAAGCGCACCTCTTCCTTCATTCATCGTTCGCGTTATACAGCTGTCATTTTGGATGGTCTACTTCTTAAAACGAGCCGAAAAGCCCAGCAACGTTTTCTTTTCAACGGAATACGAGGGCGCCACGTACCTGTCGTCTCGGCGACAATCGAAAAGTGCCACTCGCGTAACAAGGTTGTAGTTGCAATTTGCCATGTCTCTGACTGCAAACCAGTCTTTAGCGACTTCCGGATACACTCGATCGTAAAAGGTCGCCTCCAGTGGAGTGTAGTTGTCCGTGATTCCCACGGCCATGCGTCGGACTAAACCGCTGAGGCACCCGGCGACCCAGACACTCGTAATGTTTTGGCGGCAACTCACGACGTCGGCCAACCTTTCTAAGTCTTTATCGTCCATGTTGCGAGACTTGTGGAGTCCCAGTTCCCGTATGCTCTCGTTTACGGCCAACGACTCCATTATGACGGTCCACCAGTTGCTCATAATATCCACCACCACCAATTCGTTTAAATCATGCACTTCCATGTTCAGTGAGCAAAGGGCAGTAGTTCTAGAGACGTAGTAGGTCAGTGCTCGAGACAAGGCGAAGTCGCCTCTCTGGATGGTGATACACACTGTGGTATTGTTTTCGGTCAAAAGCAAGCGGTTCAGAGAAAGAGCCGCGTCCTTTCTGTTAGAAAAACCGTCCAAGCACAACTCGGAGTACCCGATAAATTCCAGGAGATCCAAGCATACCGGAGGATATCAAACCCCGAGGGTCACCTTCCCATCGGCTTTGCTCTCTCGAACGGCTAAGCAGACGTGCTGCAGTTTCGAATATTCGATGTCGATTGGGATAGACACCTTCGTAAGCATTTTTTGTGCGGCAGCATGGCGAACATTTTGCCCCACTTTTCTGGCTGCCAATAGTGCAAGGGCAGGTGCAGTTCCTCCAGAGTTTCGTTCTCGATAACTGCTGGCAGCCAGCAGTCGTACACGTTTGGGTCTCCTCTCTCGGTCATTCCAAAGCAGCTCTCTTTGATTTTAAACGTGCGAAGTGTTTTGTTTTTCGACAGAAGGATAGCAGCATGTCGCGCGCTGCCTTTGTCGAACACAAAATTCATCAGGGTCAACGAAAGAACCAATGTTTTATCACGGAGTCCTCGAAGTATGCTCTTCAGACAACATTTCGTGACTAATTCACGCACCTCAATCGTCAGCCGTTCCAACATGGTGCTCTCGCGGAGGTAGCGGACAAATGCAACTTGACAGTCAGCGGTCCTCAAAGCACATCCCTGTAGCGAAAGTTCCCAAAGAATGTCGTTCTTCCCCAGAGCGGTGAAGAAAGTTTTGACATGCTTGCCTTTCATTCGCAGACTTGCAACATTTAAGGTGGATAGTGAGGTGCTGGTGCAAAGAAACTGCGAAAGTGCGGTTGGCACATCTTCTGGACATTCTTCCATGATGAGCTCGAGGTGTTCCAGACAAGACATACCAGTTATCGCCGCGCTTACCTTCTGGGAGGCGACGCTGTCTGTGGACACCTCTGCGAGATTTTTCACAAATTGGCCTTCCAGAAGTGCCTTGCATACAATGTCTGCTTGACTGTTTAGCAGCGTCAGTAAGAGAGCTAGTGTCAACAAGCAGTGATGCGTTTTTAGCAACCAGTATATTATGGTGGCCACCTGCTGCTTGAGAAGTCCTATCTGACCCTCTATTCTGCGGCCGAACAAAGGAATGCCACCTTCAAAGCTCAAGACGCTAAACTGTCCACTGGTGTCTGGTGTGAACCGCACTTCTAAGCCAACATAGCCTATAATCTTGTTCCAAGTGGATAAGTGAGTAGCAATTTGACATGTCTGCTCCTCTTCCGCTGTGCATCGTAAACGATACTTTACGACTCGTCCACTGAAGCATCCTCTTGTAGATTTTAAGTTGGCCAAGGAGAAGGCAGGAATCTCGTCAGTACCGGATTCATCAGGTGCCATTGAACAGTCAGCGCTGGAATTGGCCATCATGTGTCTGCGAGAAGAAGAGAGTTCTTTTCCTTGCACGGCTACAACGATTCGCCCTTTTCTTTAGTTATTAGAGCCAGTGAGTGTGCGTGTCAACTACATTTATTTCGATGTCTTAGCTCAAACTTTAGAAAGTCGATGTTCTCTGTCAAGCCTGTGTGCATGTCAATTACATTAATTTCGATGTCATAGCTCAAACTTTAGAAAGTCCATGCTCTCTGTCAAGCCTACATCAAGGTTTTTCAACACATGCCGAGTTTCCCATTAGACTTGACAATCTACAAAACAAGTGCCATTGCTACAACTTTTCTTAATACTTGAAAATGCAGTAAGGTTTTCTTAGTTTTGTAAAACGGTATCACATCTGACCATCATAATAGAATTATTCGTTTTAAAGTGTATTTGAAGCTGATATGATGAAAACTTGTGCCGAGGGAGGCGTCCAAACAGGCACCCACGGGAAAAGGGGTGTCGCGCTAGTTTCTAGGATTGTATTTACTCGTTTACATGTTGTGTCGTAACTCGCGAGAATTTCAATATTAAATTCGTGTAGTAGATCTTAATTATTACAACCTAAGAATAAGTACACCCTCCACCGCCAGTACTGCAGTGAGCCAGTCATTCACCTGTGCAAAAAACAATGGTTAGTCATTTTCGTTCTAACCAAAAGCCCTTTATCTCTCATAATGGAAATATTACGCATATTACAAATAAAATATTCATTAGTTTTGTTTAAATGTTACGCTTGGCTGAGCAGTAAAGTCTCATTTTCAGATGACATTTGTTAAGTGAATATTTTCTGCAGAAAACCATCGAATTGAACACGTGCAGCCAAGTTAAATGTCTGCATTACGTGGAACGTCCTGCCATCACAAAAATAGGCTATTGCAATTAGTAGGACATTCATGAGAATTGTGCCTGTGTGGGATGGTGACCGCTGTGGGTGGAGCTTACATTTATTTTCTAGCTTTAACAGAACACAGTGTACATTAGAAACACTGATCTGCGTGCAAATGCTAGCTACATTGCATTCGATATGCAATACTCAAACAAGCCAGCATTCGTTGCAATCACATTTTCTCGCGATTCTGCCTTCTAAACATGCAAGATGCATTTAGCAAAGCTGGCTAACCTCGCTGGCCTCCAAGTTCCCAAAATGCATCTAGTTTGATAGCTTTGATGACAACGTGGATCACTGTATTACTGCTTAAGCTTGGCTCTGGGCTTCGGTCCATTGCCTTCTCAAGGACCTCATTGTGTTTGGTCCCCGTAGAAAGCTTGTCGTGAATTATCGCTCATGCACAGCCCTCTAAGAAATTGAAGTCATTTGAAAAAATATTGCTCAATTACGACTCACTGCACTAGGATACATGTGTTTGGTCGCCGTAGAAAGCATGTCGTGAATTATTGCTCATGCACAGGCCTCTAAGAAAAGGAAGTCGTTTGAAAAAATAATTCTCAATTACAACCCACTGCACTAGGATACATGTAAACTAGATTACCCCTTGAGTTCCCATGTAGAGAACCACCCACCGTTAAATGGAACACTCGAACGAACACCATTAGTATTGCTGGCCCCCTAACAGCAAGTGGTTATAAAAACAATATTCAGGCACATTGCCAGTGTGGCCAGAGGAGTAAGAAGTATCAACGTCCAGTAATCTGACGCATATATAATCTACTATACTTACGTCGAATTGCGAAACCTAAACATGCTGTGTACTCCGGTGCTCCCTTTAACAATGGACGCATCTCTACACTATGGGCCATGCAAATCTTTTTTGAATGTGGTTAGCTAATGTTGAGCATGAAATGGTGCCGATATGTTGTCCAGAATCCTGCTAGCATGTGAGCCGAGTATTATAGATGAGCACGAGGCAATATAACTCACAAATGAATTTCGAGCTAGGCTAGAAATTACCCGCTCCGCTCTCGAAGAATGGGGCTTACACCTAGTATTGACTTATCTGTATACCTAAAAGCACATGGACATGGCTATTGGCGGAGTTCTGTATCGTGAGTCAAATAGTTTCCGCGGCAGCCGTGGTGGGCCGTGACCTGCCCGTGCCATGCTCTACAGTTGCGCAATCGTGGCCGCACATAGAGTGAAGCCGTGTTGACAGAATTACCAGATGTTTAATGCAAACACTACAACAGATAAGGTAATGGAATGGAAAGTATTCAGTGATTACCAATCGCATCCCAGCACTCGACTGAAAAACGAACAGTAATGTTTCCCCGGGACTTCCCTACACGTTTGAATTGCGTCTGTTTTTCTTTCAAGTGTTGTTCGCGAGCGGGGGAGTGATTCCAGGAGGGAAGAGAACAGCTCATTTAGTGGTTTTCGACTCTTTTCCTATATCGTTCACGTGTGTTTACAATGATTGTGATACAGAGAACATCCATCGAGTATATTGTAACAGTTGAATAGCTCCTACACCAGTCGAACAGCGAGAACAATCATCTAAATGAATGAAATGACCAAGTACTGTATGTTTGTTTGTTTGTTTGTATCCTTTAATCCATGGCTCTTACCCACTCTGGGGGATTGGCCAAGAGAACAAATAGTCTCATATGAACGATAACTGCATTATTGCTTACAACTAGAAAAAAAAAGGGGGGGGGGAGTTGTATTGTTACCTGTGACGAAGCTGTGGATTACAATGACGACGAAAATAATGGTGATAATGATGATGCCTCCACCGTGGCTTATACCCGCTCAGGGTAAATGGCCAAGAATTGATTATTTTAGGTTTTTAGGCCTTTCAAGTATTGAATATTGATAACAAAAAAACCTGGTTAAAAACACAAATAAGACCATATTTGTTTTTTTTATTCTGAACAGACAGAGGACAGAGCTACTAGATGAAAGAAGAAAGCTGGCGTCTTCTCTTTCTTCGTTGCTCTGCCGCACGTGGTTCAAATAGTTCAGAAGTACAGAATAGGTTCTATATTAAAGGCATTTTTAAAGGCACAAACAAGAGCAGCCCTGATTCGAATTGAATCAGTCTATTTTTGTGTTTGCTATTCACTTGTCTTGTTCAACGAACTTGTTATTTTTTTATTCAAGTTTCCTGTCACCATGCAATATCATGTACCACTCATGTGATCACAAAGCTTATTCCGCATTTCTAACGACAGCACCCACCACAAGGGGTTGAAAGCGATCGTGGTGGCATACTGAAATTAAAATTCTGCAAAAAATGTATGGAAAGAAAATTATGAAAGAACAACTTATTGTTATGAAAATATTGTTTTCTGCGGGAATTTCCTCGAACTTTGGCAGCAGGTACCACGGACCTCACCGTGTCCTAGAGCAAACGTCTACTGTCAACTACCTCATAGAACCCCTCACGCCCACTGCAGACCTACGTTGGGGAGGCCACGAAACTATTCATGTGGATCGCCTGAAACCATATTAGGAACCCCACATTCTCAAGCCGCCTTTGAACCACTCACAGTTTTCATCTTCAGCGATGGCAACGATATAACGAAGTGCCTCCCGAAGATCTCCGCAGTCGGATCGTCAGTGCAATGCACAAGAGATTCATGCTGGCGAGTTGACTACTCGAAGGCGTCGGCACGAAAGCTCAGATTCGGTGACGTGGTACTCGGTTCTAGTGCTTTTGGTCGTTAAGGATTTGGTAGCTTGATATCTTTCGAGTCTATTTGTATCTGTTATCTTGTGTTAGTTTACTTTCAAGGATCATGAAGAGATTGCAGCAATGCGCAGGAATTCTCCTGGGCAAGGCACTTTGGCCTGAACAGCATATCTTCGATCAGATGAGATTCCCTTCGATCTCTTTTTACGCAATGGCGTTAGCAGCATGCCCGTTGCACGGGTGTTCGTTGGTAATGTGTCAATCCGCCTAAACAACCCTAAGGCGATTCAAGAGTATCTTCGGGCGGTAACCTCTGAGTACGAAAGCATCACCAAGGTACGACAGTTTGGCCGCGGAGGTACCGTGTGCCGATCTCCAGACCAAGATTGTGTTGCGGATCTTTTGAAACGCTCGTCATTTGCCTCTATCTGGTCAGTGCATACATTCCACCCCATCTTGCATGCACCAAAGGCGTTTTGCGTGGAGTTGATTCACAACTAAGCCCATCTGAGACGATTGGGAAACTCTCCTTGGGCGGGGTAATAGCTATCTACCGGTGCAATCGAGTGGTAGACAAGGTGAAGGTAGCCACCGAGTCAGTCATTGCAACTTTCGCTAGAACATCGTGCCCATTTGAAATAAAAGCTTGGCCACTCTTCTTTAGGGTGGAACCATTAGCATCGCGTCCTCTGCAATGTAAAAATCGTTGGCGTTTTGGCCATAGGGCTGGTGGGTGTAAATCGGGAATACGATTGTATTTGGGGTGAGGGCCACTCACACGCTGATTGCAAGGTTCAAGCTGAGAAGTGCTGTCTCAGTGAGGATGTTCATAAAGGAGATTATTCCAGTTCTTGCACTCTCTTTCAAGAGAAGCAACTGTTGGAAGTAATGGACAAGCGACGATGCTTAAGGAGAGAAGCAATGACAGTTATCAAGGAAATGACACAAGGGTATGCTGGGATTGCCAATCAACAAAATGCAATGGCAGATGCTAGCTTTGCCCAAACAATTGAGGCCGCAGTGAAAAGGCAGTATCAAAAGCAATGGACAGGTTATTTACCAGCCTCTCAGAATGTCTGTAAGAGATAATGAGTGCTCAGTTGACTCAGTAGCTGAATAACTCAGCAGCTTCTCCTGAGACAAGTTCTACGTTGACATCCCAGCAAGAGGCAGGATGCAGCACGAGAGACAATAGGGTGCTACCAGAAGACACTCGTGTGGTTAATAAGCCTACATAGAGAGAAGATCACCTCCCTACTATAGATCTGAGTGTCAGCGCTGATGTTGAAACCAATTCGCGTGACCAGAAGCGTCACCGATCTCCCTTAAACCATTATTCCGTCTCATCACAGACAAATGCACAAAAGGCTCCGCCTAGCAAGGTCGTAAAGACCAGCATACTAGAGAAGGTCGTTTCGGCGGTTGTTATATCCCACCATTGAGCCGTTAAACGTCTTACAGTGGAATTGTCGTTCTATTTTCACAGCTTCCATGGATATATCTTGTATGATTGTTGAAAAAAGCGGATATATTATTGTTACAAAAAACTTGGTTAGTTCCGGATAAGTATTTTCATTTAAAAATTATAGATCATTTCGTTCAGATTGATTGTCAAGAAGGGGCAGGTTACTTGCTTTAGTCTCTACCAGATTTTGGCACAAGTCAAAAATAACACTGCAGCCTCTGTCACCGGAGTACAAAATTTTCGTTATTTCTTTGAGTCTTTCCTCATGTAGAACATTTCACATAGCAAATATATATTATCCGTCAGGGGCTCATGACACAAACCCTTTGAATAGTGTAATTTTTATTAGCGATAATAATGTCCTATTGGCGGGAGACTTCAACTCCCATCACATATCTTGGGGCTCAAGGGCAGACTGGTGTGGAACTCGATTATGGGACAGGTCTCAGGGTAATAGTCTCACTTGTCAACACTCAGGTATTCCCAATTTTACCACAGAGATGCCATTCCCATCTTTAGACTTAACTTTTTCGGGATCAGGCCAGGCATCTCATTTTGGTCTACTGTTGACACTGCGACTAATAGTGATCACATTCTAGTTACAATTGACATTGTATGTCCACTAATATTTGTTCCTGCTAGAAGACTTACGTGCATAAATTGCAGTATTTTTAAAAGAAGCTTGCGAGGCTTGATGTAGTCTCTGTATGAAGCAACGGTAAAGCAAAAAGCATTGAGCATTTGTTCAGTTATAGTGGACTCACGTAGCAAAGCAGAATTCGAGGTTCAATCAGTTGAAAAAAAACCTGTGTCGCGATGGTGGAATGACAACTGTACTCGGGATTTCAGGCGTAGAAAAGCTGCATAGAAAAAGCTATTACACAATCAATGTCCAAGAAACTGGTTAGATTTTAAATTCATTGCAGGTACTTTTGAACGTATGGTCGCTAAAGCAAAGGCAGAGTATGATGAAAACTATTTTGCATTTCTTTCGAAATCAAATAACAAAAGAGTTCTATTTCGATATCTGAGACACAAGAAACTGATTCCTCAAGCAGTAAATCCTGATTCTATAATTTTATCGCCTCAGGAATCGAAGCGATCATTGGGAAGCATAGCACAAGGGTTGGAAAAGCGATGTTTTGCTTATGTTTATCCCTCTTCAGTAATCTCGCGATCAAGTCACAACTTCACCGAAATATCAGTTGGGAAAGTGGCAGAGGTTATGAAAAAACTTCTGATGGCGGCTCCAGGCCCGGTTTAAGTCACTTCCGAAATGCTGGAAAATTCATTCGATGAGTCACGGGACGATGTGCTTAATGTAATAAATTATTTCTTAAGGGAAGCTTAGATTCTATTGGAGTGAAAATTGTGAAAATCATACCTGTTTAAAAAAAACAGGTAAAGGTTAAGTTTCAAATAATAGTAGGCCAAGTGCACAAACGTCCATTTTTTTTCAAAATAATAGAGAGAGTCCTGCATGTTCGCATTATGAAATTTGTTGATAGAGGAAGGGTTCTTCGCCCATGTCAAATTGGATTCAGGCAGGGATGTTCCATACGGCAAGTGCATATCAACCTAGCGAGTCACATACATCTGGTGCGGCGTCAACGGAAGTACGTCGCTTCAATTACCCTGGACATAAAAAACGCGTGTGATAACGTCGAGCATAGTGTACTAGTCAGTAGTCTGAGAGAAATCAATATACCGGGAAATATAGATGTGTGGATAACGGAATTTTTAGGAAATAGGACATTTTACTGTTCGCAAGATGGTGTTTCGTCAAGTACTTATAAACAGGAAAAAAGGGGTACCATAGAGCGCTGTTCCGTCTTCGGTACTATTCAATATTTTAGTAAGCTCTATTTCCTGAAATGAGAATGTTCAGACGTATGTATATGCTGATGATATCGCGTTATTTTTGTCAGCTAATGACTTTCACGCTCTCTATGAAATCCTGTAAATGTACTTATCTGAAATAGAGCACTGGCTCAACGTTATTCATCTATCTCTAAACGTGAACAAGTGTGCATTATTAGTATTTCCGATAAAAGAACCAGTACACATATCTCTCTTATACAAAACTGATACTGTTCCACAAGTGCAAATCATCCAATATCTAAGAGTGATATATACAACACCTCTCTACTATGGTAAAACCACATCAAATGTGTTGCAGCAATGGGTTTTCAGGCAGTCGGATTATTACAGAGGATAAGCAACAGGAGATCAGCAAAACACAGAGCCCGTTATTATCAATATACCGCATGTATGTGAGGCCGGTTCTAAAATTTGGATGCGTCTTATACTCCGGAGCGCCTGCCTATGCGCTGCGTCCTCTTGTTCTTCTGGAGAAGCAGGCACTGCGCTTGTGCTTAGGGCTACCTAAATTTGTAGTGAATAACATTTTATATATAGAAGCTAGAATTCCCTCACTCCTCACCAGATTCAGAATACTGACTGTACAAACGTACTTAAGGGCATTTGAATCTCCTTTGAGGCGTAAAGAAACAGTTTTCATTGAGCAACCTGGTTTATTTTTTTATTGTTATTGGCCTAGATTTCACACACCTCAAGTAAAGTTTGTACCGCCTCTTCTCGACCCACTGTTCCCACAAATTAGGGAGGTTATACCAATTTGTAGCTCGACAAGTTCTCTCCAAGTATACTTTGATGACATTTTCTCTAATAGTGCTAAACACCTGCCGAGTAATTTGATAAGAGCTACTTTACAGGACTACCTGCTAGGAATGCAAGCACACGTCATCACTGCGATGGAAGCTTCACAGCGAGATGAAAAGAGTGGCATCGGTATATTCTGCCCTGCTCTAGACTGGTTCTTTCCGCTCCGAATTCCAGATTGCACACCTATGTTTACTGCAGAACTTTACTGTGTCGCATGAGGTTGGGCGTGGCATTTACGAATTCGTACTCTCGTCTCCTTGGAATGACGAGCACTTCGGCATGCAACATCTGCGCCTGCGAGGAAACGCTTGAGCACATTCTATGTCATTGCCAAGCATACCAGACTGAACGACGTATTATGGAAGCCAAGCTCTGTCAGCTGGATTCACGGCCGATTATAGGAGAGAAGATCCTGGGACCTTGGCCGACGGCTTCCCATACGCGCAAAGCCACGAAATCGCTCTTGTACTTTTTAAGGACCACCAAATTTCACGACCGCTTGTGAAAGAACTGTGCGAGGCCGTGCTGTGTCGTCTCGAGCTGACTATTTATGCTTCTCTTTCTTACTCCTCTTCTTTTCTGTCTCTTTCCGTTCTATTATTCTCCTTTACTCCCACCCCAAGTGTAGGGTAGCCAACCGAGCCAAGCTGGGTTAACTTCCCTGTCTTTCTTCTCTATTTATCTCTCTCTCTTTTAGCAGTAGTATTGTCCGTTCGAGAACTGCCAACATCAATAAATTCCGCTGTAATAATAATAGACTTTTTGTCGGTCTGCAGTGCGCTCACGGCATCCGGTGATTCGAAAGCATTAGGCGAATTCAACTTCCTAGTACCGAATCACTAAACCCAGGTGCGATTAGTATGGGTGCCGGGGCACAGAGGCATAACTCTAAAGGAAACACCTTATGCACTAGCGAAAGCAGCGTGAGACGGGCAAACTATTAATATTACCCCTACAACAGCCTTTATAGTACCTTCTAGATTTCGGAGGCAAATGGCAATTCTGTTTCTTGTCAACTGTACCTCCTTGTTTTTCGTTCGTGCTACGTGTCCCCGATATTCCGCCTGTGTGTCAGTTGCCGCAGCATCCTGAAATTTAATTAAAGACAGCGCCAGTGTCGTGGTTGTTTCATTTTTTAAGCAATTGGAGTAGCACGAAAGGGAAATGCGTCCTCACTGAAGTAGTTGAGCGTTCATCGGGCATTGATTCGCCACAAGTTCGAAAGAATAAATGCTGCGGTAACAAATCGCAACGTCACGCGAGGAACGGCAAGCAGCTCGAAACATGCAGCGCGCGTTTCAGGCAGAAATACACACGAAATGAGCATACACAGGACAAACGTGGACAAACAACTCTCTAAGCTCGACACTTAAAACACGCTGCTCTAAAAGAAAGAGGCAGAAAATGAGCGCACGGGTAAACACAAGACTGACGCGGACAACTGTCACAATTCTTACTTTTTCGTGTGAGAACAACGTGCTCCTCTTGTAAATGCAGCCGCGGCAGCGAGCGAAGCGACGATTACGCTCCCTTTAAAACTGCAATTTCAAAGCAAACTTGTGGTGGAAGCACAAGATGTACAAAACGCCCGAATCCCGTAGAGAGCGCGCACGCAAGTGAGCCACCACGCAATCTATATGCACTTTGGCCTCCCCATGTGTAGGCGCGCGCGCGCGCAGTGACGAGCCGGGTGACGCGGCTCAAAGACTTTCCGAGCGCGCGAGCCCAACGCACGCCCGTCATGACATCTCGCTATGGACGATGAAAACGTGCTGATGTTGCCGAGCTCTGAGGACCACGAGCGATACATGGTTTATATAAATTGCTCGTCTTTAACATGTTGGAGACCGACGGCTCGGTGGTTTGATGGTTAGCGTCCCACGCTGCGGAACGCGAGGTCGCTCGTTCGATGCCGCGCTGCGGAACCCTGCCTTCTCGTTTTTTTTTGTTTTTTGCGAAGCATTTCTTAACGACATTCGACGACTTTGAACATATCTATTTATCTAGCCACCTACGTCTTTTAGCTCTCCTGCCCGTTACTATATAGGTATCGAAACCAAACTTGGTATGGCATAACATGACTGTATAAAAAACATATTTGACAAGTCATAACATGAAAATTGTGACATGCATGCTATGACCATCATGAATTTCATTTCATGGTCCTTCAGCTCTTGCGGTGGTTTCGTTCACGTATCATGTTGAAAAACTGGTATGGCATGATTGTGACGTCCCCGCAAACACGGACTGAACCACGGTCCTTTCAAAATTTTTACGGTCGTTTCTTAAACCCACGCATTAAAAAAAGGAAAAGAAAACCTTCCATGTAACGAATGGGCATTCTGGAGCGGAGTACCTGGAAGGATTATTTCTACTGCTCTCGCGGGCCCCCCGCGCAAACACGAGGACCGGGCGGCGCCTTGTTGTCTACAGACAGTGTGACAGTGTACGGTGGCAATAATCCACGCGCACCCTTCAGATTTGTGGTATGGGGGAGCAGCAGAGCACCTTTTGTTGGTTCGGGGAATGTGACCCTGCCGCAGCACCTGTGCTGGGTCGGGTCTGACTTTCCGTCAGCCTCCGTGGCTCCAGGGCTCAATACTGCGATCTGCGCGGATTGCCACCCGCGGCGTTGAATGACGAAGAAGCGGCGACAACGGAGAATTTCGCGGGAAACACCGAGCTGCATGGAGACTTCGAGACTCGTTCTAGACATCGGCTCATCAAGTACCAGAAACCGGGGCAATTGGTTCGGCCGAAAACTTTTCGGCACAACACTGCAAACTCCGGACGTTGGCCATTACAGGCGACGCACTTTGTCGGAAGCATCGGGACCATTGTTCGCCCGTAATTAAAGTGTCTTGGGACAGCTCGCCCATCCCTCTCTCTGAGGCTTGAGTTCGTACATTGTTACTTGCCCGGCTTTGCTGGCGAGAGGGTTTCCTACTGGTGTGGGCCGCGGGGGAGGCCGTCGAAGATGATACACTCCGACTGACAAGAAAATGAGCCGCGTCGATAGTGGCAATTGTTTGGTGTCCGGTAGGGCGGAGTCGGGTCCTACGAAAAGGGACTACGAGGAGAAGCGAGGAGGGTCAGAGATATACGATGCGAAGAGCTCGAGATAGTAGAGAGACGAAATGGACAAGGAAGATAACGGTGCGAAGAGATAGCGATGAGAGGCGATGAGATAATGACTGGGGCAAGGACGGTACGATGAGGAAGTAAAGTTAGGGATATGAGGCAAGTGAATGGAGCGTTACGAAAGAGGGCTAAGATGGAAATCACTGAGAGGCACGACGTAGGCGACGATGACGAAGACGATGAAGACACTGACGAATTGGACAGATCAGACCTCGTCGCCAAGAACCAACCTTCGGCCCCGATTCGAGCAGCGAACTCCGAGGCCCCGACTACATGGACATTCTGTGAGATGAACTTCACTTCCCTTACTTAAACGAGCTTTGCGGGAAGGGATGCGGCATATTGAGACATTGCGCGGTTTCATTAAATAATGACTTAATCATTTGTGTCGTCCTGTGTCTACTCTGTACTAAGGCACCCTTGTATTGTCACCGTTACTTCGCTTATGTGTTGTGTTTCGCATGTCGCGAGTATTCGCTAATCTGTTACAATTTCGTGTAACAGAGATGTTCACGGACAATATGTGTGTACGCCATTTGCACTTGCTATTGAATTAAATGCGTCAATAATTAGGAAAAGATCGTGACGTCTCTTACTTTCCGGCCCCAGCACGAATCCGTGTATGTGGAAAGTGATTGAGACACGTAGCCAAGAGGGAACCGGATAAAAAGGGGTTGAGTTCTTCCCTCTCTTTGGCAATCGGTGGCGTAGCGGGGGACGTCTCAATTGAATGGTGAACACAAGCGCCAGGCCCTAACATGAAAATCATTACATGCGTGTCGTGTAACAACATGACTAAAGCAGGACATCCTGGTACTGGGCGACTGCCAGGTACCCGAAGAGCATATTTGTGTTCTTCAAATGGGACCAAAGTTTTGCCCGGCATCTACCCTTGACGGATTTGAGAAGCTTGCCTTGACACGGTCAGTAGCACAGAGTTCAGGAAGCGGACAGTTTGCATTGTGTTAAGGAATGAGTTTCAACGTTGTCCAAAAAGATTGCGAGGGCGTGTGTACACTGTAGATTGGGCCCGATTATTTCGTTCTTTGTGTCTAATGGCCCGAGGTTTGTTATTGCTGATAAGGAAGGATGTTTTGTTGTTCCCTCTCAAGAACAATACGTTTCAAAGGCGGTTGCAGCCATTCGGAAAAACTTTAAAGATGTTTCTGATAAACCAGTTGAAGTCTGCACTTGTTTGTCTCTTCTCTTCTGTCCCCGTTGGTTTGCGCTTTCAATTATTCCATTATGAATTTGTACCAACTAGCCCGCCTGTCAACCCTACTACAACTTGACTAAATGCCAAGCTCATGATGCGCTCGTGGCTGTTTCGCTATAGTGTCACCTGTACCAAATTTCGTAATACGGTACGTGAATGAATGACAAAGGTATGTGACTGGTGCAAACATGATAATCACGAGATGCGCGTCGTGAAACATGACTACGTTCCACCCTAATGATGCGCTGGCGGCCGTTTCACTGGCTTGACTTATAGCAAATTCGGGATTACGGAAAGTGAATGGCTGACGAAAGTATGATAATGGTGCAAACATGATAAACATGAGATGCGTTTCACGTAACAACATGACTACAAGCTACGCCTATGTTTCACTAGCTTCACATGTACCAAACTCGGTATTACGCGCGTGAACAGACTACATAGGTAAATGACACATAAAACATGATAATCATGACATGCGTATTATGTAAAAACATGACTACACGCCACACTCATGATGCGCTCACGGCCGTTTCGCTAGCTTCACACAAGCCAAATTTGGTATTACGTGACGTCAATGGATGACGAAAGTATATGGCTGGTGCAAACATGATAATCATGAGATGCGTGTCACGTGAGAACATGACTGCATGCCACAGTCAAGGCTCCAATACATTACGACTTGACGCGGTGCGCGTGCTCGCCAGCGTTCATTTCGACGCGTCACGCCGGCGTTGTGACGCCAGGCGACAGTCCTGCCGTAAACTCGCAGGCGCGTACCGCGCTGCGTTGCTTTGACGCATGCGCGTTTCAGCGCGTCCGGCCGCCCTCCTTCACGAAAGGAGGGAGACGCAGTGTTGTCTTGGTAACGTATCGGCACAAAATGCAGCATTTCACATTTCGCACCGGTCACAGTCGGGCCGCGCCGACGGACGCTGGTCGCGCCGGTCGCCCGTGGCTTAAGACTATAGAGTGCTCGCGTTTTGCTAACGTAGCGTTATTATCCCAGCGTGCGCGCGTGTCAACGCTACATCTGAGTATATTGGGCCCTTCATGATGCACTCTCGGCCGTTTTGCTAGCTCCACATACACCAAATTTGGCGTTAGGTGACGTCAATGAATGACAAAAGTATAAGACTTGCGCAAACATGATAATCCTGACACGCGTGTCATGTAAGAACGTGACAACCTACTACGCTCATAGCGTGCTCGCGGTTGTTTCGCTATAGCTACACATATACTAAATTTGGTATCACGTGACGTGAACGGATGACGAAGGTAAACGACACATCCAAACATATTTATCATCATACGAAAGTCATGTCTGGCATCATTTACCTCCACCTCGTAACGATGTGCTAATTTTAAAATGACATCAACCTTTCTCATTCATGCATCGCATATCATCGATTCCCTCTGTACGTGCACGGGATCTGCAAATTTTTTTCCTTTGCAATCTAATGGTAAATATTTAATAAAACGTTATATCCGTGACGAAAAGACGTCACAGAGCCGTACTAAGTAAACAACCGTACCCGTACCCGCAAATCTTGACCCCAGCTTTCCTACTGATATGAACTCTACACAGTGCGTTTAATTGTCGACAATGTGAGAGAATGTCATTACACGCAATGCAACTGAGCGATGCTACCTTCCATAAATCACACAGCAGGCAGTACAGTCTACATATTCCGGAAGCGCCATTCCTAAAAACTTTACATTGTGTTGAGAGCCGAGCGGCTCAGCTTAAGCGGTACCTTATTCACTCTTCTCGCTTGTGTAAATAGGCACACAATCGCGAAGCCCTTGATTAAACCTTGGCAGCATCGGCACCCCCAAATTAACTTTTGAAAACGATCACTTCACGTCAACTGTGTGTATACTGGACACAAAGAAAGTGCTTACAGAAAATAAGACGCACTTAGGCTAGCTGACTCGCGGCCGTTTACGCATCGGAAATGGCGCGAAACGTTTCGCAAACGCTATATTGAGCTCGCTCAATGCGGTGTTGCTCACCGAATCCGGATACTGGTAGCTGACAGTCTTTAAACGTGTCTCCTTCACGCGTCGTCGCCTTATTGCACGTGATTCCCGTCCAGAACACAGCAGCTCGTCCAGAACACAGACCGGCGTTCGGAAGCGTAAAAGATGATGCTACGTGCACAGTAAAAATTTTTACACCCAGAAGGGTGTAAATGAGCTAGTCCCGTGGACGACATCCTAAGGGTGTTAATTCAGCACCTTCCAAAAAGGGTGCTTTTCCATGCACCCTTGAATAGGGTGTACATGTAAAAAAACTGTAGGGTGTTACAAAAACACTCTTAAGGAAGGGTGCTTTCGATGTCCTTCACTTAAGGAAGGGTGCACAAGGGTGTTGAGTGCCCATGGCAGGGGTGCCAGTAATCTTTTAGACTGCACTAATAGATACCAGCATGAACTGATTACACACTACTTGAAGAAAGTGGTCCTGATTATCCATGGTGCGCCACCTGTCGAGCTCCATTCATTGCGTGTGGGCAAAAATATAAACACGTACAATCGTGTATGAACTTGTACTGGATCTATATATACTTCACAGTATATGCATAATGGGCGTTACAGAAAACGAAGCCCTGCTGCTCTTGCATATTGCATTTTTTAATAGGCAAATAAAACTTATAAACTTATCTTCTGCCACACAACTTTTTCGCCAGATGTGTATCATGTTCACGTATACGTGCACTACACCTGCAATACCTCAAATGTTTATTATATTTTTTCAGTTTCACTACATTGACAATTCTTCGCAACATACAATTACAATGGTTTCAGTTTAGTATACTGCTTGAAGTACATAGAGACTACAAATGAAATACACGCTAATATATCCCTATAATTCTTCCAAGTATCTACAATCCCAGTGGTTTCCAGTTTAATACTCCTTCATGTACACAATCGGTTAATAGAAATGAAATACAGGCAAATATAGACTTATAATTCTTTCAAATATATACAATCACCATGATTTCACTATATACGCCTTCATGTACACAATCGTTCCCAAGAAGTGATGCACACAAAAATATATACGGATAGTGTTTTCAAATGTATAAAATCACAGTGGTTTAAGCTTTGTATTCCTGGATGTATAACAATTGGTTATGAGAAATGAGAAACTTTAGCGAATACCTAAAAAACCAATACAATGATCAGAAACAGAATAAGCTAAAAACGAACACAAAACTGAGTCACGACACACAAAAAACAAAAGAGGTAATGTATATATGGCTAAAGACACAGCTGGGTCACTTTATGCCAAATGTCCCAGCCATTTTGGCAACCATCTCAAAAGTATACGAAAAACTCGTGCTGCTTTGAAAACAGCGAACTTCTGGAATATTTAGGAGAGGGAAAATATTTGGTCACGTGGCTGCCTTCTGAACTTCCTGGAATTCCGTCTAGGTGTTGTATGTGAAAAATTTTAGTTTAAAAGCACCGCTGCTTCTTTCTATACGAAACTCGGTCAACGTGTTGCGTAACAAGAGCTTATTTTGGGCGAGTTGGTTTATCGTGGTTGTGTGCTAGTCACAGCGCGACAACTTCAGGAAGAGACAGAAAGGACAGAAAAGAGCACCGACTGTCAACTGAATTTAGTGAATGTGCTACGAGCGCTTTTATACGGAGTACAAGAACCGTGTTCACGCGCGACGACACGTGTGAGCACCACAAAACAACCTTAACTGTGAAAAAAATACGCCCTCTCGGAAAGGATAAGTGAACGTGTAGTGATGCACTGATCATTGGTTTAAATGATAAAAAATACTTCTACAAACATTAAATCGGCATTAAGTAAACCTATTCTTGTGATGAATGGTGCAATATTGACTATTCTTGTGGCTGTTTAGTACACACACTTTCGAAAGCTTGCAAAGGGTGGAAAACAACACGTTAATATCATATCTGCCGGCTATTTTTTTAATTGTGAGACACGTGATGTGGTATGACATGCAAAGGTTTTGGTCATTGTTTTTTGTTGGCCCTGTCTTCTTTAACTTTACTTTCTGAAGGAGGGTTTTGCAAACGGGTGTGATGATTCTGTTGGGATATCCAGCATCTTTTAGTCTTTTAATCTGGTTTTTAAGCCTGACTTCACCCTTGTGCTAACATGACTTTTGAAGGGTGGCCTGAATACATGTGGTATCAATTCCTCTTTCTACTAATTTTGAATGTCCACTATCAAAAGGCAGAACATTCTTAGCACTCCTGGGCTGATATCACCAGCCAATATCCCAACAGCATCATCACACTTGTTTGCGAAACCCTCCTGCAGAAAGTAAAGTTAAAGGAAAGAGGACCAAAAGAAAAAGAGAATGACCAATGACCTTTACATGTTACACAGTACTACGTACATAAGGTGTCTCACAGTTTTAGGAAAAGAGCCAGCAGATATGACATTGTTGTTTTCCAACCCTTGCAAGCTTTCAAAAGTGCATGTACTTACAGCAACAGGAATAGTCAATCTTGCACCATTCGTCACTAGAATAGGTTTACTGAATGTCAATTTAATATGTATGAGATACCGCTAACATGTGGAAAAGTAAACATAGGACAAACTGGGCAATGCTTCAATGATCAAGCAAGACAGCATGCTTTAAATATTAAGAAGGGCTATAGTAGTCTCATAGCCGGACACCGTAAAGAATGTAAGCGTAGTCCTAGGTTTCGTAAAACACGGTTTTTGAAAAAAAGCAAGCAGAAAAAATTAGAGATTTTAGAACTCTTCATCAGGAAGGCCAAGGATTACTGCATGAGTGCACCTTCACTTATCGTTTCCGAAAAAGACTATTCTTTTCTCGGTTAAAATTATTTTCTCATGGTCACACATGCGTTGTTGCAGATGAGCCCTTTTCTTGTGCTCAGTATAAAAACGCTCTTAGCACCTTCAATAAAATTCAGTTGACAGCACTCTTTCCTGTCTTTTTCGCGATAAGATTTTTATTATAGAAAAAATTTCATTTTCTTACAATTTAGGTATAATGATGAGTTTTCATTGTATCACAACATGGAGCGAATCGCATCTCAATACGGACAAAAATGACGAGTTTGTGAAATTCGTGATATTTTCTTGTATATTTCAGCAGCTTGAGAGGTTCAAAGATATTTTTTATTCAAAATATACCTTCTGTGGAGTAAGTATTCACTGCTCAGATATTCATACAAAGTGCAATATTGCATTAAAAAATGCAAACATAACACATTTTGGCTTTATTCTTGAAAGCGAATGTGGCAAAAATTGCACTAATCTTATTGAGCTTCAAATACCTTACAGAAGCACAATTACTTAAGAGGTAGACCGAATTTGCTTTAGAAAAACTAAGCGGTAGGTTTAAAACGAAATTTTCTACAAACAGCACACAGACGGCATTATGCCAGGAAGTTATAAGCCAGCCACATGAACAAAACTTTTTTTCTCGCTGAAAGATTCTAGCAGTTCACTATTTTCAACGCAGTAAGTTAGCAATTTTTTTCAAGTACATTTCAAATGGTCGCCAAAGTGGCTGGAACGTTAGGCATGGAATGGTCCAGCTATATTTAAGCCTAATTACTTACACAAATAACAATATTTGTTCGTCTACCTAGACCACACTAGAAAAAGTTTTCAGGCATTGTGACAGTAAAATTTTCAGCGTCGTACTGCCTGAACAACTTCTTTGATAAACTCCAAACTCACGCCGAGAAAAAGCCGCTCAATTACGGTGGTTGTTAAAAACCTTGCGGCCGTAGACAATGTTGAAAATGAAAAAAAATCAACTCATCAGTGCAGTCACTCCTTCTTCGTCATTACTGACACGGAAGATTTTTCGGTCATCCACGTGCAGGTTGAGGAACTAGGCTTGCTCTAGGCTGGGGCCGGGGTATACTACGCAGGACGTCAGCGGCGCCCTCTCATCCTGTAATAAGAGCAAATATGACTTCTCATAAAAGGGTGTTCGTGCTGTTCTGGCAGCACCATATATGAAGAATGTGTAGTGTGTATCCTTTGAAATTTCGTGTAATTGACATTACACTGAACTCGAAGCATACAACCCATACATTCCAATAATTTTGTATGATAAAGATAAGAGTTTTCCAGCATACAGCAAATTCCCGAATTGAGGTGAAGTGTAAGACTACAGCTCAAAAATGGCACTTACGAAAGCCTGAACTCACCTACGAATCAAATTCCTTCTAGGGTAGTGAGCAAGTGTTAAAAACAATTCTTAAAGTACAACGTTCAGAACATGTAGCATTAATGAAAACGCACAAGAAACTTACCTCTTCATGTACAAACAGTGAAGGCATCACTCCTTTCTCATTTACATGAGAACAAATGATCTTGGGCGTGGCACTAGCGAAGACGTCTGCAAAAATAGTAAAAGATTTACTGACTTTAATCACGCCTCTAACAATCTGAGGAATTGTGACAATTTAGAAATCAGGGCAATTCTGGCTGCCTCTATAAGGGTATCAAAAATGAACAATTTTCTCGTTCTTTCTACCCTCACAAGAAGCTCTGTCAATGGGATCTAACCCGAATTTGACGCAGTGCTTCCTATTTGCCTGCTTTCTAGACGTAGGGCTGCGAACATGTTTTTTGTGCACCTAATTTAGCACAGAAATTTGTCATCTATAATTAAATCATCTTAATTCATTGTAATTTGATAAAAGGCGTGATAGATCGCCCAGTTTTTAAAAAGTTCTGGGCCTGCAATAGGCACTGCCTAGCACGTATGAAAGTATTTCTTTTTAAAAAAATCTTCAGTGCTTGCTTTCAGAAAAAGCGTCTGGCATAATTCGACAACCAAGCCTATCCTCTTATGACAATCAGGGGCACGCTATGGGCGATTATTGACCACGGGATTTACAAACGTAACCCGTGCCTAAATACTCAGTTAAACACAAGCAAGTAGGAGCGCTCGAACGACACCAACGCGCGCGGACGCCGTCTACGTTACAGCAGCCATGGCTTGTGCTAGAGCTACCGCACATAGCTCCCACAGTCACGTATATTCTCTCGATTCTGTTATAACGCCGAACGTTATCGCAGATGAAAGCAAAGCACGAAAACAGCAAACAGAAACGAGGGAAAACAACGCATGGCGATGGCCACAACAACGCGCCTTTGGAAGTCTACTAGGTCTTTCTCTGTAGCTGGTGACACGTGTCCTAAATATCTTAAAAGACCGACGCGCACGTGCTGGGAGCATCGCGGCATATCTGCACCTCAAACTATATCGTCTTTGAGCAAAAAAAAAAGCCATTTCGTACAGTGCGCCTCTGTACGTAAATTTTTCTTTTTCTTTCTTTTTTTACGCTTACACCTACAGAAGCACGCTGCACATTTGAGTATTATTAGAAATGTTATTACGATGTAGCCTAAAGCGCATCTTCAAACAATATCAATCACTTTGAGCAGTGTAGAGACAATGTGCGATCAGCAACCAATCGTGCCCTTGTTAAGTAATCACATCACTCACTGTATGAGTGATGCAGACACTTACACAACATCGCGCATAGCAGTGTGGACTCGTTAAGTCACACGTTTAATCGGGCATCTGCAACAGGCCCGCGAACGCATGCTGTTGTAAATGACTGGCAGCCTGCTTTGGCAGAGCTGTTGGAGGCGCCCAGCTAGCGCTGTATGATTACTGCCTACGAAAACAGTACATTCACCGTTAACAGGCCCACGTTGTCCGTGTCCGCCGCTCCATGAATATTCCTTAATCCGAGCGTCACTTCGAACACGGTGTCATGCGTGGCCACCATTGAAGATGCGCCTGTTCGCTAGAACTCACACAGTGACCAAGACACCAGACCAACGCAACGCATTTGAAAGACGGATGAGACAGAGAGAGCAACGTCGAGAGAGAGAAGGAGGAGGCACTGGTGGCGGCGCCGCTGCTGTCGATGCAGGTGTTCAGTGACGCAACTATTCGCTTATCTACACCGCCGTTGTGGGGGCAACGCTGGCCAGGGTGAGCGGGAAACCAGCCAAGATGGCGCCGAAAGGCAAACGCTATGGCGCATACGGCGGACGATGGTTCGACGCGGGAGGCAATCGAATTGCGCTTCAATAATGACTCCTTGTAAATGGCAACTCTCCTTCCAGCCAGCCGCACAGCGACGCAGGTTATTTTCCAGCCTCGGGTTCTTTTGGTATTTTGACGGAATGCGATTGCAGTGGGCGAAAAATAGTGAAGCAAAACTTGCGGAAAACAAAGTGCACCATAAAATGGCCAGAAACAATAATTATTTCGTCCTCGGTGGCATTAGCGCGAGAGCATCGCTACACCTTTTTCCAGAAGAATTCCGTTTCGCATTGTCTGTGTCTGGCAATTCTGCGTATGGTGCCGCAAATGCGTAGTCAAAGCTGGAACAAATTAATCCACAGTCGCGGATGTTTAGAAGGCTTGTCACGCACCACGAAACGTGCCGAGGTTGTTATAACAAACTTTTTGCTGACCCCATGATCAGCACATAATTCCATATGGTTGCCCAATGAGCTAGCTAAGCACCTGTAGCAAAAGCAGGGCACGTTCTTGTTAAACATTGTTAATATAAACGATGGTTGTGCATAAGTGCAGTGACAGCTTTCCGTGTGAATTGGTCATAACCCACGTTTTCGAGCGTAGAAGCGCCTCAGCGGACCTAATCAGCTGCCACAGCAAGTTCGTAAGCAACGATGAGGTACAAAAATGTGCAGCTGTTTTCCATGTACTGAATAGTCCGTGTACAGTGCGTTGACCACCGCCATTCCTTAAGCCACCTCCCATATAGACACCCAGTCTGAACAGGTGTGGGACCTTAAACACTAAGAAGCAGTGCCCCCCCCCCCGCAAACACACACACACACACACACACACACACACACACACACACACACACACACACACACACACACACACACACACACACACGAAATTCGAGGGCACAAAAGATACACACGCATACTTATTCACAGGCGCACACACATACATGTATACAAACATATGGCCACACACACGCGCGACTGTAAACGCACGCATGCATGGGCGTACACATGTGCACAGGCACGCTTAACAGAAGCATGGACTCGCACATACACGCGCACGCACACATGCACAGGTGTACACACAATCGCGCTTACACGCAAACACATCGTAGGCTCACGCACACACACCCATACTCGGGCGAGCATTATGTTCCTGTATATAATCCATAGCAAACATGTAGCTTATAACCAACGCTAAGGTGAGCTTTCGTAACGTGGATTGCAGGTAATTGCCATTATAGATGAAACGCGATTTGCTTCTGCTGGCATTCTGCTGTATTCGGAGAACACCTTCACACATTCTGAGTCTAGGCCGTCATTTAACGCAAGGTCCACATATTCGTGCAGTAGCTATGCTGCTCGGCCACCAATCCGAAGGTCGTGGGTTCGATGATGGCCGTGGCAGTCGAATTAAGACGGAGGCGAAAAGGTAGAAGCCTGTGCAATGTGCGATATCAGCGCCCATTAAAGAACACCAAATGGTCAAATTCTCTAGAGCTTTCCACTACGACGACCCTCATAATCATATCGAGGTTTTTGAGGCGTAAATCCCAATTATTATAATTATGTGTTATTCTTATGCTGCATATTCCATCTGATGAATTGTCACCTACACCCTTCTCAGGCACA
Source organism: Rhipicephalus annulatus (assembly GCA_013436015.1). Taxonomy (NCBI): domain Eukaryota; kingdom Metazoa; phylum Arthropoda; class Arachnida; order Ixodida; family Ixodidae; genus Rhipicephalus; species Rhipicephalus annulatus. The sequence goes on from WOVY01003089.1 coordinate 171,666, forward strand.
AAAGCAACCTTAGAGCCAATTTTAGGGTGCTATCGAGGTAAGCACCCAAACAAAGGGGTGCTTTTTTTTCAATCGGCCATTTATGTGTGTAAAAGGGTGTTGCAAAGAATGATTTCTCGTAAAAGCACCCTTTTTACACCCTTTTGGGTGTAAAAATTTTTACTGTGCTAGTATGTGCGCCTAATCGAATCTCATGGCGCGTGCTCTGCAGCCACGCTGCATCTAGCCTTCGTTCTCTTGTACTTTTTAGTACCTCGAGTTGTTTAGATAGCGTTTGAAACCCTTAAAGGTTGAATATTCAAAAATCTTCATACTTTTGAAAACAATGGCTATGATAAGTCAAAATATCTATAGACCAAGAAACTCACTTCATTACTGAGAGAGTTGTTCGACGTTTCCTTGGAGGGGCTTACAAAAGCTGTCATCATCATTAACGCCCTATACCGTAGCACCTGGCGCTGTTCTGCCCAGCGCGTGAAATGCAATAACTTCACCGGCGTGCTCTTTCTTCGTTTTTTATCTTCTTAGCTCCTCAAACACGCGTACCTCTCACCCGCTCCTCCTTGGCACCAATTTACACGGAGTTTGGTTTGGTTTAGGAAACCAATCCTTGAAAGTCTGAAGGCGCCTGCCCTCAAACGGCGGTCTGCTCCCACAACGAGACTGTAAGGCTGAGACCTAACGCCGCATCGTGGGCCCTACGGACAGCCCAAAGTTATGGTGGTAAAGGCCAACTCCAGCGATTTTTCGACCATGTCAAAATAAGGGTGCTTTTATGTTCTTTAGACACTCTTCTTGCGTGCCCGATAACTGAAGTGCTCAAAAAATTCAAAAATAACTTTTAATTTCCCAAAACCCACAATACCGAAACCGAACGTAGTGGGCTTCTACGTTTGACGTAAAGTTTGCCTGACGCTACCAGAACCTGCCTGATCGCGCATAATGCCCACCAGATGGCACTACCTGTCCACGCCAGGCCTGCGCGTAGACCGACCACGTGCATGCGCAGGTGCTGTGAAGTGTAGCGTATTTATTTATTATTGTGGTTCTTTTTGGCTTAGACCAGTGTATTTTAGTACAGTTTTCTAACACGTGGGCATCGGTAAACTGAGCTAGCCATGGTCAAAAAGACCGTAAAGTGTTCAGAGTGCGGGATAGGGTTGAAGGTGGAAATTAGTGCGGAAGAGAAAGCAGAAGATGACGCCAAGTGTAGACAGTGCGAGATCGAGGAGAAAATGAAAAATATGATGGCGGTCCAGAGTGGGCTCATGGAGAAAATCGCAGAGCTGGAGAATGCATTGGCGAAGGAGCGAGAGAAAACGTCAGCCATGGAGGAAAGGCTCCGGGCAGCCGAGAAGGGCCTATCGAAGGTCGTGAAGGGGAACGAAGACGCAGGTGACGGCGGAAGCATTATGGCGACGACCCACCGTGCGGGAGAGATGAGGGAAACAGGCATGACAAAGGCAGATACATCGGCCACAGGGCCCAGCTACCGGGAAGTAGTTTTGAGGGAGGGAGGGAGCAAACCAGCAGCCGTGACTCACGCTAGTCACCTAGTCAGCAGCCAGGTGCAGGTTTCAGAAGGAATGTCTGAACAGGTCATCATCGCCGGTGACTCAAATTTAGTCCGATGCGCAGCTGCAATCAAAGAAAGGGTGAAAGGAGACAAGAGAGTTGCGATAGGGACGTTCCCAGGACAAACGCTGGGGACAGTAATGAGTCAAGCGGGTGAAAAACTCGCAGCTAAAGCTAACAATCGCAACCTCGTTGTAATTGCGGGAGGGTTAAATGACGTCCTAAAAAAAGAATCGTCAGGACTAGCGACGACCTTGGCGAAAGGGGTGGATGACATGCGCACCGTGTCCCCCCAGGTGCAAATTGTAGTATGCACAGTACCGGAAGTACCAGTACGCAACATCAACCTGCAAAGAGCGGTAGTCGACGCAAACAAAGAGATATGGCGAATTAGTCGAGAGAAGGGTTTCGAGGTAGTGGATTTAAACAGGGAAGTGCACAGGTGGGGTGGATTCCAAAGAGACAGGATTCATTTCGATGAGAGGCTTGGACACGAGGTGGGCTGGCGACTGGCAGGACGCGCAGTAGCTTTTTTGGGGGGCTCACGGGCCCTTCGGAGTCCGGGGTAGCTCGTAACGGGGAAAACAAACAGGAGGACGCTTTGACAGGTAGAATTGCGAAAAACCAGAAAAAAGGTAAAAGAAAAAGGAAAAAGGCGCGTGTCGCAATTAGTTACATAAACATGCAGGGTGGCAGAAAGAAGGCAAAATGGTTAGAGATTGAGGAGCAGTTAAACAAAGAACAGATAGGCGTGTATGCGGTTACAGAAACACACCTTAGAGACTTGGAAGAGCCACCACATATTAAAAATTATGTTTGGGAAGGGTGTAACAGGACCATATCGGAAAGGAAAGGTGGGGGTGTAGGAATGCTAATTCACCGCGGAGCCAAATGGGTTAGAGTGAAACAGACGTGTTCAGAGCACCTCTGGGTTCTGGGCACAGTAGGTGGAAAGGAAACGTGGCTAGGGGTAGCCTACTTGTGGACGGGGAATAACTGCAGAGAAAAGAATCAGGAGATAGTGGATTGCATGAGTGCGGATATTAAGGAATTTGGTAATGGGGCCGAAATCATCCTTCTAGTGGACATGAATGCCCACATACATGACCTTGACGGATATTCAGACACCAATGGGAAGTTATTACTAGATCTTTGCGAGCAACATAGTCTGGAGATAGTTAACACAGGGCCTAAATGTGACGGCCAGATCACATGGGAAGTCGGAAACAAGCAATCAAGCATTGATTATTGTCTCATGACTGAAGGAATTTACCACAAACTGACAGAAATGAGGATAGACGAGGAAGGCATTAACAGCTTGGGTAGTGATCATAAACGAATAACATTACAAATGGGATACGAAACTAAAAATACGAGCATGGAATCAAAGTCTGGCAGCTCGTATTTAAATGACAAACAAATAATAAATATAGCCGCAAGAGTCGAGAAAGAAGTAGGCGAAATACCAGGCAAGGACTGGGAGTATAGGGAGCTGTTACATCTAATGACGAAGGAGATAGGGAAAGAGAAGAAAACCGTTTGCTGGAAAGGAAAAAGGAAGCCAAAAAGTTGGTGGAACAAGGAAATCCGGGAGGCGATCGAGAAGCGACGCGAAGCATCACGGGAGCATAGAAAGGCAAAAAAGGAGAAGCGGCCGCAGGACGAAGTCAAAAAAATATGGGAAATATATTTGGAGAAAAAATCCCTTGTACAGAAATTGGTAGAGGCAAAAATTAAAGGTGAAAGTGAACGCTGGATGACAGAGATACACGAAAAAAAGGAGGCCGCGCCTAGGATTTTTTGGAGCCACATAAAGGCGCTAGGTAGGAAGTCTGTCACAACGCAACAACATATTCTAGATGAAGGAGGAAATCAATTGGAAGGGTACGAAGCGCTAGGTTACATCCAAAAGGTAACAGCCGATTCGTTTAAAAAGAGCGTCCAGGGGATCTCCCCGGTGAGTAAAAGTGTGGCGGAGAAAGCAACAGAGGAAGAGCTAGTACTTGATAATTTCAACTGGAAAAAGGCCGAAGGAAAAATTCCAAAGCGCACTGCCGCGGGTTTAGATGGGATTCCCGTTAGCCTCATTAACGAACTAGGACATAACACTAAAGAAGCATTGTTAAAAGCAGTAGAAAAAAGCTTAAAGTACGGACAAATACCGGACAGTTGGCGACAAAGTAGAATGAACTTAACCTATAAAGGCAAGGGAGAAAAGGACAAGATTCGCTCGTATAGACCACTAACCATTACATCGGTACTATACAGGTTGGCGATGCAAGCAGTAAAAATGAAAATAGAAACATGGGCCGAACATAACGATATTTTGGGAGAACTTCAGAACGGATTTCGAGTCGACAGGCGGTTAGACGATAACCTGTTTGTTCTCACTCAGTGTATAGAAATATCTAAAATAGAGAATAGGCCCTTGTACGTGGCTTTTCTAGACATCACTGGGGCATACGACAACGTTAATCAGGAAATTTTGTGGGATATATTGAAAGGAATGGGCATGGGCGACGACTGTATACAGCTTTTGAGGGAGATATACCGAGAAAATACAGTTTGCATAGAGTGGGAAGGAATGCGTAGCAAAGAGAACGTGGAGGTTAGCAGGGGTCTGAGACAGGGATGTCCTTTGTCCCCACTGTTATTCATGCTGTACATGGTGAGTATGGAAAAAGCGCTAGAAGGTAGCAACATTGGTTTTAATCTGTCACACAAACAGGGCGGCATGATGATTGAGCAGAAGCTTCCAGGTTTATTTTATGCGGACGATATCGTCTTATTTGCGGACAGTCGAGATGATATACAGCAGCTGGCGAATATATGCGGAAGGGAAGGTGAAGCTCTTGGACTAGGATTCAGTGTAACGAAGTGTGGTTTGATGGTATTCAATGATCCCTGTGATCAGACGGTGTCCATACAAGGCCAAGAAATACCGAGGGTAAGTGAATACAAGTACCTTGGAGTATGGGTAAATGAGAGTGATAGATACATGGAGGTACAGGAAAAAGCCTCGGCAGCAAAAGGAAAGAGGAATGCGGCAATAATGAAGCACAGAGCGTTGTGGGGATACAATAGGTATGAGGTGCTTCGAGGTCTGTGGAAGGGTGTAATGGTTCCAGGGCTTACTTTTGGGAACTCAGTGGTGTGCATGAGGGCAGAGGTGCAATCGGGAATGGATGTAAATCAAAGGACTGTGGGACGCCTCGCGTTGGGTGCTCACGGGAAGACGACAAACGAGGCTGTAAAGGGCGATATGGGGTGGGCAGGTTTTGAGGCGAGGGAAGCGCAGAGCAAAATAAGGTTCGAAGAAAGGCTAAGAAATATGAAGGAGAGTAGATGGGCAGAGAAGGTGTTCCGTTATTTGTATAGGAAGAGCGTGGACACACAGTGGAGAAAAAGAACTAGAAGACTCACTAGTAAATATACGGCTGGTATTGTGAGCCATATGTCAACAAAGAGCGTTAAGGGAAAAGTCAGGGAGGCGGAGAGGATTTACTGGATGGCAGCTATGGAGAAAAAACCGGCTTTGAGTAACTACCGAAAGGGCAAAAATGAAATAAGGAGGGAGGCATTTTACGATAATTCAAGGGGAAGCGCTTTACTGTTTGAAGCGAGATCGGGTTGCCTTAGAACGCGTAGTTATAAAGCAAGATTCAGTAAAGAAGAAGAACAATGCACATGCTGCGGGAAAGATAAGGAAACGGCGGAACATGTTCTGATTGAATGTGGAGATATCCACCCAGGTGTACGTTTGGGCACGAACCTACAGGAAGCCTTGGGTTTTAGGGACAACAATGGAAAGCTGAACACACCCGCGATTGAAATAAGTAAGAGACGGTTAGAGTATTGGTGGCAGAAAATTAGAGAGAAAGGACAAAAATAAATATTGGAAAAATAAAATATGGACAGTGTGCCGTAAATGGCAGAGAACTTAAGCTGAAAATTTACCTTTTTTCCATTAAGATAGAATTTATCGAAGTAGAGGCATTAGGCCAACATAAAAAAAAGGAAAAAAGTTTTTTTTTTTGTCGTGCCTGGTGGCATACTTGTCACCACCCCGTTATAAAGGGGACGCTCATAGCATCCATCCATCCATCCATCCATCCACGGCGATCGGCCAAAAACGCTTACGCTGTTATGGTGAATATATGGTGAATCGTGTGCGCCTTAAAACGCAACACCACTTGGCACCTATCGCTCGCCCAACAACACAAAAAAGGAAATCGTACGCTCAACCAAGGAAGCGCCGGCCAAACACACACAATCCATGGCAGACAAGCGGACGCTGAAGTAGCACATAAGGTCGTCACTTCCGCCAGGCAAAACTCAATGTCACACACACAATGTTGCCATTAAGCCTGACAAGCGACGTGAGCGTTTCGCCGCAAGCTATAAAATTCATTTGAAAAGAATCTGCGAAATTCTCACGCCTGCAATTTGGCATGAACGGCTCAAACGTGCAAATGAATGTACCCAGTCAATTCCATGGAGATCCACTGACCTCGAAAAATCACTAGAGTTGGCCTTTAAGTCCCACTTGCAAGACGATGCTTTGTCGGTACGGCGTACCGAAGCATGTGGCGTAAGGTGGCTCAACCACTACATTTCTTACACGGTTAGTTGAATAAACCTCAGGATAAAGCTTGTGTGATGCCATAATTCGGATGGGCGAAAGAATTAGGAAAGAAATAGAGCTAGCTGACAAAGATTAGTTTCAGCTTTGGTCCTTGAAGGAGCAACTGAAACGATGAGATCTTCTCCATAATATGCGCAAGCCGCGTTTTTTGTGGAAGAATCGCCATTAATCACGCAATGATCAGCTAGCCACTGAAAGTCATCTCATTGTTTTTGTTGGCAAACGGTGGTTCAGTTTTAATTCTGCATGTCTGGCCGTGCACGCGCCTTCAAACTAAGTCGCTTGTTGCTATATAAAACTGCATCTGTCGCGATCTTGTCTGCAGTGTTTCCAGAAGGAAGCGTCGCTTTGAGGGCTGGGTGGGCATTCAACGCGCGTGCGCTTTTCGGAGCTCTGTCATTTTCGTTTGGGTGGCCGGGCGGTTTGGGTGGCCGGGCGTGTCCTTCCTAATATTTCAGCACGTTGCTCTCGGCCACTGATCGATGGTTTGGCTCGAACTTTCAAATTTGAGCCATTTGGACACGGTGCAATACGGCTGAAGAACTTCACGAGATCGAATCATTCAGATTCTAGCATACGTTTACATCAACGCTTCCTAATTTGATAGTTTCGCAAAAAGTCTGGATTGGAACTGCGTTTAATTTTTGTGAATGCTGCCAGATCACGCCCAGAAATTTTGATTTTCGGGAGATTTTCCTGAGAACCAGCCAAACGTAAGAAATGGTCTAAATCCAGGTGGCTCCCGGAAAAAACAGCAAACTTGGCTGGTGTTTACTCGTACACATTTACTCGGCTCACAAAGTTTCCCGATGACCGCAATTACCCGCTGGTGGCAGAGCTCGGCGTTTTTTGTAGCGGATGGTAATCTGCGTATTTTGAAAATACCGTACTGGCACGATTCCAACGTTTTGCTGGGACCTTCATGGATAAGGCTCAGCTTATTGTTTTTGCACCCGAAAGCGACGCAGTGGTGCCCAGGTGACTTCTTGTAAGCGTTAGCGAAGTGAACAGGCGCTTTCTCGCATTTTAATGGCCCACAACATCTGCTTGCCATGTGAAATTGGCGCTACCGAAGCATGTCTTGGTAGTTCAAAACAAAGTTGCGTCTGAGTGCGAGAGTGTGCCGCTGGGTGCCTAGGTGCTTGTGCTTGTGATAGGCGTGCTCTGGTCTATGCGGTGGCAGTCGCGGGGCCGATCGACACTAGAATCGGTGACGCTGCAGAAGGCCAGCCCCAACCATAAGAACAAAGTAGGATGCAATAAAATTAGACTTGCTTGTCGCTTTTCTTAAGGTACATGAACGCTTCTACCTAGTCCTACATGGTCACGACCTCAAGGAGTTCACGATATTCCCGCGCCTTACTTCAGGTAGAGCACTGACATCAGTGGACATGTCAGCACCCGTTACACCTTGTAACGGTCGACGCCATCTCTGATTGATTCTCCGCTGGGAGGAGGCGGCATTGCGCGTGGAAATGAGCTCCATGAAATACAAAGACACTTCTAGTCAACGATTGTGTGACTGGCGCTGCACAAAACAAAGCAAATTAAGGCAGCGGCTGATCCCCCACATGGCCTCTGCTTACGCGGAGGAACCGTCGTTATGTTACATGCAAGATATGCAGCAAAGCGGTGATTAAGAGCCACTACGGTTTGCTATTGAGTCATCTACCGTGTTTTGAGGCCACTTCGCACACACTTATTTCGCGTTTGGTAGAGTGGCACGATGCCGTTGAGCTTAGTCAGGCATTAGTGACACTGGCCAGCGCGCTGCACTGGCAACGCAGTGAGAACCGTGGCCTCGGTTTTGGCCACAGAACACCTTCTGGTTATAGTACATAGGTGATCGCGTCTACTGCCGCTGGAAGACACATGGAGGGGCTTTAACTGCATCCCCTCTCACAGTGACACGGGTCATTGCAAAGTTTAAGAGTGACATGACGTCGAGCATAGCGTTCCTGCTTAGGTCACGTGAATTCCGCTATGACTAGAGTGACCTGCACATGTGCGCGCATGCTGTACGCTAGTCTAGTGATTTTGCTTGATAAATAACCGTGTGGCGGTTTTATGAAATAGCTCAGTTTTATCTCTGGAAAGTCATATAGGTGGTAACAGTATGTTCGAGTGGTTTTTACTGCTGTACTGTGTGCGATGTGTTGGATTGAGCTCCGATCGTGAGACATGGATTATGTCAAGTGGGATTCTGCCGTTAGGAGGTAAGTTTCAATCTATATATTTTAGAAATAAGTGCACGTTTGTCCCGTTTGCGCGAAATGCATGACAGGCCTGTTTGGGCAAAAAGACGTCGTCACCATATCCATGTTCCGTTCAATGCTTGTGCCAATGGCGTGCATGCGTCTTTGCAACAAACGCCAGTAATTACATGTGTGTGCGAAAATTAACTTGATGTTCATTCGGAGTAGTTTAATGTCGATAAAAATAATTCTTGCAGTTCAAACCGCAATGCCCATCGGATCTTTTCTAAAAAGCACGTTTGCTTTACACGCTGCTGTTGTTTCGGGGTGTTTGATAAAGGTGCATTGTACTGCTTTGCAAAGCTGTATTGGTGCTGTTCATGGTGGTTGATGAAGCTATACTTTTGCTAGAATAGGGCTTCATATATAATTTTGGTTTTAATGTGCGCTCACTACGCATGAATATATATATTTTAGGTGGTGTACAAAAAACAAAGCAACTCATTCCACATTTCGGGAAATGTTCCAGCACTTGCTACATGGATTCAAATAAATCTTTTTAAGTTTCAAAACCATTTTCTGTGTCCGTGTTCAGTGATCTGGATGAACAGGTCCTGAGGAACTAAATGATAATACGTATGCAACAGCAGTGAGGTGAAAATCTGGACATTTTTTCAAGGCTTGCCGCCCAGCCGCGGTGCTCTAGTGGCTAACGTACTTGGCTGCTGACCCGCAGGTCGCGGGTTCGAATCCCGGCTGCGGCGGCTGCATTTTTGATGGAGGCGGAAATGTTGTAGGCCCGTGTGCTAAGATTTGGGTGCACGTTAATGAACCCAAGGTGGTTTAAATTTCAGGAGCCCTCTACTACGGCGTCTCTCATAATCATATGGTGGTTTTGGGACGTTAAACCCCACACATCAATCAATCAATCAAATTCAAGGCTTGCCACCATTTCCTGCCGAAATTCCATTCTCAGCTGGGGGTGTTTTTATTTCCAGCAGCATTATGAACCTGGAAATTTTTTTAGGCTGGATCTATTCTTAGCGGAAAATATTTCCATTCCCTGCTGGATTATGGAACCTAGTAATTTTTTCAGGCTGGAAATTTTTCCATTGAAAGCTGCGAATGTTTTCATTTCCTGCTGGATTATGGAACCTGGAAAATTTTCTAGGCTGGGAACATTTTCTATTCCCAGCTAGAATTTCCAGCCTGGAATATTTCCAGGTTCCATAACCCAGATGGGAATGGCAATTATTTTCACCTGGTCACTTTATTCATTACTCGTATTTCTTGCATGCATGGTGTCATTACTCGCTTGCCCATGCGAGTCACGTTTTCGTTCTTTGATTTCATTTTATGCCTTTTGCGCGCGCACAGCGACCAAATTAGCACACAGCTACCAAAACTCTAGCATCAGAACATGACCGCGTTGATATCATTTGAAAAATCAGTTTTTACGTTCCCTTGCTGCCCCAGGCACTAATACAACTCTTAACGATGGGCGAGCTCTATTCCACACCTAATCATTAAAGATGAGCATACTTCAAGTGCCCTGCGTGCAAATACAGCGCAAAAACTACCACACGTAGCAGACGAGCGTCCCTTTCCGCGCGCTTTGGAGCGCGGAAAGCCCACGTGTCCGGTGCAGCAGCGGCGCGGCGCGGAAGTTCACCGCAAACGGTAGACGTGGGAACTGTAGCTTTGGAAACTCCCCATCATGGCCTCCAAGATTGCGAGTGCGCGGCAGGGTTTTCTCTGGCCATGCAGGAAGGAAGGAAAAAATTAGGAGAGGCCCTATTCTATCCCAATGCATTGCGAGAATTGTGGTGGAAGTGACGTCAAATTTATGAGCCAAATAAACTGGTATGGGGCAAGCAAAACAGCAGACACTCAGTGGCGTGCTCTCTGCACTGGTTCGCTTCTGCGTGGACCTATAGCCCCGGCGTAAGCATGACGCGTATTGTATAATTTGCATGCCGTAAAACGTTGCAAGCACACTTTTCCGAGACTATTCGTGCGCGGCAGACCCGAGCGCGGCGTGTTCAAGTACTTCCTGGAGTGTTTTTTTTTGAAAAGAACAGAAAGTACCGGTATCATTTAGCCCCTGCATGCAGGGGCAGTGTGATTTCTACTTACTTAAACGTTCCGTATGCGATCTCTAATAATTCCGTACGTTTTCGTAAGAATCTTACGGAAACGTAAGAATCTTACGGAAACGTAAGAATCTTACGGAAACGACTAGCAGCGAGAAATTCGTGGCTTTTTTTCTTCGTGTTCAATGCGCAAATACATCTAATATTTCGCTCAATCGGTGTTTCGTGCGGTGTAGTTGCACCTGGTTGCACAGCAAACTGTGCAAGTATGCTGGCTAGATGGGGAGGTGTGCGGAACAACGCGCCATGGAGAGAGCGGACCTTGAGGATGCTGCAGCGGCGCTGCTGTCGGCATGGAGATGCGATGGAAATGCAAGACGTGCGACCAGTCGCCTCGGCTGCGAAATAGCGAACTTGACATGCTCTATAATCAAGCTATCTGCCAAAACACTGTAAGATCAATAGCAGCGCGCATGTTGTATAGTTCATCTTCCAATAAATACCCTTTCACGTCAACATTATACAAGGTAAAATTATAAGGTCACCTTCTTCTCCGTGTGTTCGACAACGGCGGAACCAAAGGGGTTTGAACCAACGTCGGTTTGAACTTCATCGTAACTTTCAATTTCGAATGAGTATATATGCACGCATGGACCAGTGGCGTAGCTAGGAGGTGGCACACCGAGTCCTTGTCCCCCCCCCCCCCCCTTCCAATTTTTTTGGCATGGGATATTGAGCACAAAATGACGCTCGACCACATTTGCCTGCCTTGTATCCACATCTATTAAGGAAGTGCTGCCTCTTTTGGCACGGACCATCATAAAGGGTGCTTAAACAACCCTCACCCGGGAAAACGTTTCTGCCTACACCACTGGTGTTAGACTAGCTGGTTCTGTAACATTAGGGTTATTTCGTGAAAATATTATTAAAATAGGGTGAGAACGACTTTTAGCATTTAAAGTGGTGAATGCATGAAATTCTCATAAAATTACATTCTGGCAAGGCTTGGCTGCCTTACCTTGCAGTATACACATTGAGCTACATGCTCACTTGAAAGAGTTCAGGACATCGTCATCTTTATAATCATTTTGTATCCAAAATCTACCAATGTTTAGCAAAATACAAGTACATAACACAAAAAAATACAAATTCACACAATGCACAAATCTTTAACTGATACAACTTGACTAATGGAGAAAAACATCACATGTATGAGGTAAGACTTCACATTCGCAGTAAGAAATATTGAATGCTTCTGAGCAGCAGAATTCCTCCAGTCTTATAATACTGCGCTTGTGCCGTCGAACTTGAGAATTCTTCGCGGCCAATTTACGTGACTTGACGTAAATGACACTCTTTGCCCCAGCGAAGTGGATCGAGTGTTGCTCTTTCTAGCAGCCATGTTTGGTATAGCTGGAGACATCCAAGCGATCATCGTGCACCTTTCTTGAGGTCGTCGAGCACTTTCCACAGCATGAGCTCCACGCAGGCGGCTGCATCTTCTTGGCTGTCGTGACCATCCACTGCGCACAATGAAAGGCATTGCGTCACCGCTTGGCAGAGCAAAGTCAGCCACCTCATTAACGATGCTAAGCGCATGGTATGAGGGCAGCTATACAAATATACCACAATCAGTCACAAATTATTTAGGAATAAATACCTGCTTCGCACACGGCACACCCGCCCTTCACCTGTGAGGCAATCATGCTATTGGGCATTCACTCGAACCATAAGCATACTGCGGCTAATCCACAATGCTGATAAGCAGAACCTATCAGCCACCGCGGGTCTGGCAAGTCGGTACAACACGCCAGTCTCTCGATGGACTGGCATGTTGGACCGTTTCAGAAAAACTGGCAGGGGGACCTCTTATCACATGTATGGGGAAATTACAAAAAATACAGCAAAAAGTATTGCAAACTATTACACTATTACAAAACATGACAACTGTACTGATAAAATAATCATTAAAAGAAATTGCTATAGATTAAAATCAATAAATTGCTATTGATTAAAATAATCAATAGCAGGGGATAAAACTATAACAAAGAGAGATTGCTTGATTGAACAAAGTAAGATTAAAGCACTATACATGACAAATGCAACTAGTGTCACATGATGATGCCACTACATGACATCATCATGACATCTCAAATCACAAAATTTTATAGCATAATCATGACGTCACTGTGACGTAGAGTACTGTGATCACGTCATCACATGGAATCGTAGCATGGTCAAGAGTGGTCAGATCTCCGAGGCAATGCAGCACCAGGTGTGGTGCCTCTGATCTCTGAAGCAGAGCCAAACCAGGTTGAATGCAGACAGCTTTCATAGGATGGCATGGCAGGATCTATAAATAAATTCACCAACTAAAAAAAAGAGGATGGCTTTTGCCTTTGATTCGTCTTAACTGACTGCACAAGGTACCCAGTGAGTTTTGTTTTAACCAAGCACATCAACCTCGAAAGCTGTCAATCACCTCCATTCTGGATGATCTTGCTGAGGTGTTCGGCCATGAGGGTATGCAGGGCTCGTTTGTAAGAGAGTCCCCATCGGTGGGGGAACACGGCGGCCGTGTCGACGACGGTCTCGTGAATCAGCCGCAGGGCACGCAAGTCCGAGTCGAGACTGTGGCCCAAGAGGATTGTGTCGGCCGAAGAACGGGCCAGCAGGGCAGCCTGGACATCCCTTGGGTTCGTCTTCACGCCCACCATGTCCTCTTCTGTCAGGCCGCTGAACCTGCATTACACCCGGGCGACAAAACAGCATAAAACAATGTAGTCAGCATAGTAGCTATCAAAGTGCGAGCACTCGAATAATATCACTGCAGCATTCATAATAAAAAAACAGAAGGCGAAGACAACTTTTGCGTCATGCATAAACAAAACTTCACAACAATTAGCAATTTCCCCGCCGAAATTGCACATATGCATCGGCAGACTTAGAAAATAAACTTACAAGTGACATGCTGTTCAATGAATAAACATAATAAGAAATACCTCTCCAAGAACACTGTTTTTCTTGAAGCATTTGAAAACTCATGTAACAAAATAATAAACCAACTGGAAACTCTGAAAGGCTGGACGGTAGACTAGAAGAAATGATTGCGGGCTACAGTAAGCTGGGTTAATTTCACCCCAAAATAATTCAGTAAGTGACACTGTGCAAGGTCATTCTTTCATGTCACAAAGCGTGTGCATAGCTTATTGGTATTAAACGCTCCCCAGTTTATTAGGTGGCAGATAGTCAGAACATGCTGACCGTAAGACATGGCAAACACACAATACATGAAAGCTAATATGGTGCTACCATCGAATTGAAACAAAGCGGCAACATCCCTATCGCTTTCGTTTACAGAGGAAACTATACAGAGAAACAGGAAGATCAGAGCGTTTCCCCCCAAAACAGGAGCTGCAGAGTACAGCACAATGACAGTGCTTGTGTCTTCACAACGGCATTTTCACCATACTCTACTGCATCCTTAGCAACTCTGAAGTGATTGCAGCTAACGACAGTCCTGTTTTGCCACAGTGGATGTATGTTTCTTGTGTTCTTCAAGAGCTGCACAAATGCCATCTATAAATATATCAAGAGTGACCAATGTTTCACTCAGAACAACTGCAGTAAACAGCTGTTTCATTCCTGCTAAACGTGAGCTGTTCCAAATGTGCAGTCATCATCCACGATCGCCAGCTTTGCCAGAAATAGAGCGAACAGCAGTTTGACTTTTCTTCCGACTTGCTGCGAATCGCCTCTAAACTGTGACGAAGTTGAACGCGACCATCAGTTCCCCTGGAAAAAATTCATTTTAAATCGGTGCCTTGAGGGCACAATATGATGAGCATGGTGGGAGCAGTTGAAAACAAAGAGCAGTCGTACTACCACTCACATTTTGTTGGTATCAAATTCATCAGCAACATCATGATGGATGTCATAACTGTTTCAAGTCAAGGCAGTGGTTAGAAAATAATTGTTGTTATAAGCAGATGATAGCCGTTTTCATAATAGACTGAAAAATTCATCCTGAATAAGGACAGGAACATTTCTCAATTCATTTGGTAAATGAGTGCATGCGTACTAAGCACTTAATTGGTTTTCTAGATGACCTCAATTATTAAGCAATTCTTAAGAAATAAACCTTTTTTTATACCTGTAAAAATTCACACTATCAAGGCTTCATTGTGTGCACATCACGCACAAAACAGGTCGGTTAGGTGGCCAGGGTAACCAATAGCGAGCTGTACAACACACTCACCGCGTGTTGTAGTCCAGAAATTGTCCCCGCGGCTTTGCGAGCTTCTCGTAGACGGGCCTCAGGTTTTAGCTTATCACCGTGACTCGTGTGAGCTTCACTCCTTCGGACGTGTATCACTGCACAGTATGAAAAAAAGAAAGAAAAGGAATTTTTAAGGCGAAACCTCGTGTGCTGGCACTTTGTTCCCAGAGAACTGTTAGATGACTGAATGCTTGTGAAACTAAAAGCATTACAGTAGTCGATCCTGGATGTATCAAACTCAAAGGCATCGCAAATAGTTCGATATTGTGATGCTTCATATAAGAATATGTTTTTAGGACTTATATAATGTATTAAAATTCTTGAAACGGCTTTCATAAATCGTAATTGGCAATAATGTGACGATTTGTTCGCAGTATGCCTAAAAAAAGGCGACAACATCTTTTTGCAAGTTGCTGCACTTCTTCGCGTGACAAAGTTCGTAGACCTATTTTTACGTGAATGCCGCCAAGTTCACCAAGTCGTTATCATTAATCGAGCATTAAAGCTTTAAAACTAACCTAATTCAGCGCCTTGGCCTACAAGCGCGGTGATTAACGTTGAACACTTTTACAAGCTATGTAGCACAGTAAAATGTTGTTTAGTACGGAGCTGTAATGATTCGTAACAGCATGGGACCACTTCCACAGCACTGAAAAAGCCAGCCATGATATCAGAATTGATGCACTCAGAAACAGCGACATCGTCATCTGCACCGATGAAGTCTTTTTCTGTACTGCCGTCTGATATAACGCCCGAGAATGCAAACAATTTGCAAAACTGACTAAGGCACTATACCTTGTTGTCAGCAGTGATGGCACACCCGAAGTCGTCACCTGACACCGAAGCCCGCAAAAACTGTGCAGGATGGCGCTGTGCTTGATGTTGTTCCAAGCACCAGCCATCATTGTTATCGCTACAAGCAATTCAATGTATGGTTCGACCCCAGAAAAAAGATTCAGCAAGAACGAAGCGAGAACTACTGAAGTTGACAAGCCACAACTGACAGCGCTGTCCACCCTATCCACAAATAGCTGTCGATGACACAAGGGGCGTTGTAAGTAGCGGAAAGCGAAAATCAAAATAAAGTGCATCCTCAGAGAGGTGTACTTTATAACTAAAAAACGCCGAAAACACGTCATAAGGTTGCGGATCTTGAACGCCATGCTTTTTGGACCTGTATAGCATTGTGCACGAACAAGGAAGAAAGGGAATGTGAACACTGCGACAAGGCCACCAAGTCACTTTGCATTCATCTCATTTCGGTGCCTTTGGCAATTGGACCCTTTGAAAAACAGTGTCCACACGTTACAACTTATGACATATTGTTACGTGGAAATTAACAGTTGTCAGTCCGCAGCCACAACGCAGCTCACCGACAACGTCCACTTCTTCACTCTCAGTCTGAGGCACCTTTCTTGGGTATGTCCCACTATGCCCTCTTTCAGTCAGCCGAAATCACGTAACACGACCCCCGGCGGCAAAAGCGCCGACACGGCGAGTTTATGGGGCCACAGCAGGAGCAGTGTGGTAACGCTGGAGCCTTGATACGTGGACTATGTCCCTTGACAGCAGAGCGGAAGAGGTTGATGGATTATCAGGGACAATTTCATATGTAGTGTCGGTCACTCGTCTAAGCACGCGGTACGGGCCCGTGAAACGAGAGAGAAGTTTTTTCTGAAAGGCCTGCATGTCGCGTAGGAGACCAAAGAAGAACGAGGGAACCTGTTGGAAAGGGTTCGTCGCGATGCCGCTCGTCGTAATAGTGCTTCTGTGAGTCTTGGGACGCCATTCATCTGCTGCGGGCAAGCTGACGAGCGTGGTCAGCTCGGGTAATAGCGTCGCGTGCATATTCAGAAGTAGACTGCGCAGCTGCTGGCAGGAAGGTATCCAACGGCAATGTTGGTTGGCGTCCAAACAGAAGGTAAAATGGCGAGTACCCAGCAGTGTCAAGCCGGGAGGAATTATATGCGAACGTCACGTAGGGTAGTGAAAGGTCTCAATCACGATGGTCGGCCGAGACGTATTTCGATAGCATGTCTGTCAGGGTGCGGTTTAAACGTTCTGTAAGCCCGTTTGTCTTGGGGTGGTACGATGTCGTGAGTTTATGTTGGGTAGAGCAGGAACGCAGGATATCGTCAAACACTTTCGAAAAGAGGAAACGGCCTCGGTCTGTCAGCAGTTGACGAGGGGCTCTATGCACTAAAATGAGATCGCGTAGTAGAAAATCAGCGACGTCTGTAGCGCAGCTTGTTGGCATGGCTCGCGTAACTGCATAACGGGTCGCGTAATTCGTAGTTACTGCGACCCACTTGTTTCCGGAGGCGGATGTTGGGAAGCGACCGAGAAGGTCCAAACCAACACGGAAGAATGGCTCCGATGGGATGTCGATGGCCTGAAGATATCCGGAAGGGAGTCCCGACGGCTTTTTGCGACGCTGGCAAATTTGACAAGCGTTGACATAGCGACGTACAGAGCGTGAAAGGTAAGGCCAGTAGAAGCGGCGGCGGACATGGTCATATGTGCGAGAGACACCAAGGTGACCCGCGGATGGCGCGTCATGGCGCTCGCGTAGGACTGTGTAACGCAGGTGCTTTGGTATGACCGGAAGTAGGTCGTGACCATTGGGCGATAAATTACGCCGATATAAGGTGCGGTCCTTTAAGGTAAACATACAAACAGAAGCGTCTTGCGGTGAAGATTCGAGCTGTTGTATTAGGCAGCTGATATCCGGATCGCGACGCTGCTCGTCCCCGAGATGAAGTAGCTGGGAGATGGAAAGGACGCAGCCCACAGAATCAGTACTCGTAGGATCGCAGTCGGCCACGGGGTACCGTGACAGACAATCCACATCTTTGTGCAGTTTTCCTGATGTATACACTACGGTGTAAGAATACTCCTGGAGGCAGAGTGCCCAGCGGGAGAGACGACCTGTGGGATCTTTGAGGGAGGTGAGCCAGAAGCGAGCGTGGTGGTCGGTGAGAACTATAAATAGTTGGCCGTATAAGTAAGGGCTAAATTACGCGACTGCCCACACCAGCGCTAGGCATTCGCGCTCTGTGATGGAATAATTACGCTCCGAGGAGGACAGCAGCCTGCTGGCATAAGCTATCACGCGATGCTGCCCACGTTATCGCTGAGCCAACACAGCGCCTATTCCGTAACCGCTGGCATCGGTGCGGACTTCGGTCGGTGCCGTAGGGTCGAAGTGAGCCCGCACAGGAGAAGAAGTGAGCAAAGTGGTCAGGTCGGAAAATGCTGCTGCTTGCGAGGGTCCCTAGCTAAACGTCTTATCTGGTTTGAGTAAATCTGTTAGGGGCCGAGCGATTTCCGCGAAGTTCTTGATGAACCGCCGAAAATAGGAGCAGAGCCCCACAAAGCTGCGGACATCTTTGGCGGTTTTTGGCACAGGAAAGTACTTCACAGCTCTAACTTTTTCTGGGTCAGGCTGTACACCGTAAGCGCCAACAATATGTCCAAGTATTGTAATGCGACGGCGACCAAACCGGCACTTGGATGAATTCAGCTGAAGGCCGGCGAGACGGAATACATCAAGAATTTTCAAAAGTCTCTCAAGGTGAGGTTCAAAAGTGGGAGCAAACACAATCACGTCATCCAGATAACAAAGACACGTAGACCACTTGAATCCATGGAGCAGAGAGTTCATCATTCGTTCAAAGGTGGCGGGGGAATTACATAAGCCGAAAGGCATGACTTTGAATTAATAAAGGCCATCGGGTGTTACAAAAGCCGTCTTCTCTCGGTCCATGGGGTCCATGGCAATCTGTCAATAACCAGAACGAAGATCGATGAAAGAAATGTAGGCGGCACCATGGAGGCAATCAAGGGCGTCGTCAATGCGGGGCAGAGGGTATGCGTCTTTCTTGGTGATGTTATTAAGGTGGCGATAGTCCGCACAAAATCGCCACGATCTGTCCTTCTTTTTAACTAATACAATGGGGATGCCCAGAGACTGGAGGATGGTTCAATAATGTCCTTCGCTAGCATCTTGTTAACCTCCTTCTGAATTATGCTCCGCTCAAAAGGAGACACTCTGTAGGGACGGCGGTGAACAGGATTGGCATCACCTGTGTGTATGCGATGCTGGACAAAGGACATCTGCCCAAGAGCTCGGTCGCTAAAATCGAAAATATCCTGGTAGGCCTCGAAAGATGTTGTAGGGCTTCAACTTGCGGAGGCGGAAGATCAGTGGCAATCATGTCTACAATTTGACGGCTGCCCGAATGTGTTGCGAGTGATGTGCGCTGTGGTGAAACAAGTGTGTCTAAGGCAAGAACTTCAATTTGTGAATCGAGCAACGGACACAGGTTGGCCACAGAAATGCCTTGTGGAAGCACATGATTCATGTAGCCGAAAGTGACAAGAGGTAGACAGGTTTTGTTATCTGTGAGGCTGAGCACCGTATAGGGCACTGCAACATTGTGCGCAAGGAGTACGTCGGTGAGAGGCGTAGCGTCATAGTCATCGTCGGGCACAGCTGGTGAGCACAGAAAATCGACGTACGTCATAGTTTTGGAGGGCAGGCGAACAAAGTCGCTGCATTGTAATCGGTATGTAGGTTGGTACGGGGTGGCACTCATTTGTGGCAGTTCAAGGTGGAGCACACCAGCGGAGCAATCAATCAGAGCAGAATTGGCGGCAAGAAAATCGAGAACTAGTATGAGGTCGTGGGGACATGTTGCAAGCACGCTAAAAAGGACGACCACTTTATGACCGGCTACGGTAAGTTGAGCTGTGCACATACCGACGACAGGGACTGTTGCACCATCTGCAACTTGGACGACACTGGTCAAGGGGGGCGTGAGGACCTTCTTCATGCGACAACGAAAACGCGAACTCATAATACAGACGTGAGCACCCGTATATATCAAAGCTTCAACAGGTGTGCCATCAACATATACTTCTAGGGTGTTCCGGTTCAAACGTAAGGGCAACAGAGGATTTTTGGGTAAGGTCGACAGGGCAGCTTCACCTCCAGAGGCTGCGCAGCCTAGTTTTCCGGGGACATGCGGCGGTTAAACGATGGCGAGGGAGAGCGGCGACGCGTATTTGAACGAGAAGAGCGGCTTTGAGGTGGTGGCGATGACGGGACAGGGTGGCCGTAGTCCTCAGGGGCAGTAAATGCTGTAGACTCAGTGCGGGTCGGATAACGGTGGTTTGGTGGACGGAATGAGTTACTGTAAGCGGGGTACGAGCCAGAAGACATAGATGGCCATTGGCTGCGGCAGTAAAGAGCGATGTGTCCTGCGCGACCACAGCGGAAGCAGATTGGCTTATCATCAGCTGTTCGCCATTCTGACGGGTTCCATGTTCGAATAGAGTACGAACGGCGACGTCTTATGTCCAGAGGAGCTATCGAGGGACCAGTATTATCCAGGCTGGGTGCAGTGGACAGGATATCAAGGTTAGCGAATTCCTGGCGGACAACAGCCTGGATCAAGGCGAAAGCTGGTGTTGAGGCGTCGGGCAACGTCGGTTTGTTGGCAGCCGGGTAAGCGGCCTCGAGTTCACGTCGGATGATGCGCGTCACGTCTACGGTTGTAGACGGATGACAAGGAGTGGCTTCGCAAGACGACGTTGCCGCGGTGTTGGGTAGGCGCTGAAACTGCTGCAAAATGCGTCGACTCTTCACCTGCTTGAGACGGCGGCACTCTGATCACGGCGTCAATGGTCATTACGTTGGTAAATACAAGCAGGCTGAACGCATCGTCGGCGATTCCTTTTAAAACGTGCAAAATCTTGTCAGCCTTAGTCATGTTGGGATCGGCCCTTTGACACAACGCTAAGACGTCTCGAATATAAGTCAAGTAGGGCTCGGTGGACGTCTGTGTACGTACAGCTAATTGCTTTCGGGCATCAAGCTGTTGACCGAACGGGTTGCCAAAGAGGTTGCGGAGCTGTTGTTTAAACATTTCCCAGCTTGTGATTTCGTGCTCGTGGGTCTCAAACCAGATGCGAGGGGTCTTGTCAAGATAGAAAATGACATTCGCAAGCATAACGGTTGGGTCCCAGCCATTTTGCTTGCTGACGCGCCCGTACATGCTAAACCACTTGTCCACATTCGCGTTGTCCTCTCCAGTAAAGGTGCCGGGATCACGGGGTTGCGTTAGGGCGACGTACCGGGTTGCCGTCGTTCCTGAGGTAGGTAGCGAAGCCGTATCCTCACCTGGAGCCTTGGTAGCAGACTTAAGGAGGCCTCCACTGCGTAGCTCCGTTGTCAGAAGAGTACCCAGCACCTCCACCAAAAAGCTACGTGGGAAGTAACAGTTGTCAGTCCGCAGCCACAACGCAGCTCACCGACAACGTCTACTTCTTCACTCTCAGTCTGAGGCACCTTTCTTGGGTATGCCCCACTATGCCCTCTTCACTATGCCCTCTTCAGCCGAAATCACGTAAAAATATCATGCATCACGTGCTGATGCACTCACGAAAAGTGCTGCGCAACCACTGAAATACACCACCTTTGTGTCACTTGCAACCGAGGAGGGATCGAAACTTGTTAGAAACAGGCCAAAAATTGATCAATCTTAGTCAGAATAAATGCACACTCTAGGCTTCGGCCTGGAGCAGCGTTCGATATATCGGAGATTGCACTCAGCGGAAGCTCAATATATGTGTGCAGCCACGACTTTTTGAGCGCCTGCAGCCAACGAGGTGCCGCATTCGAGGGTAAACGCAAGAAAGCATGCAGCGCTCCGTCTTTCCTGATAGTGTATGGCTCACGATGCTGAAGATGGCAACGCGTGCTGTGCCACCTCGTTTTGGAGGGCCGCTAACGTCGTTTCGCCTGTTTTTAAGCGCACATTTGCCGCTATTTCCCATGGGTGCGCTACCAGAATCAACCTAATTAGATGAGTAGGCGGCAAAAATGACAGAAATAACGAGAGTATGATGTAAATATACAATGTGCATGGGGGCGCAGGCTGGAGAACGTGCCCAAATTATTACACAAATTTTCGAATAAATTAGGGTCGAAAAACGATCGTTCATTGTATTTGAAGCTTTGCCGAATTGTTTATTTCTCGAAACAAGACTGCTAATGTCATGAGTTCGCGTGTCATTTCATTAGTCGCTAATTACATGGCATTGTGTTACCTGTTAGTTAATCGTGAAGGCGCTCTGGGAGAATTCTTTTTTGATGTAATAAAGAAATTACCTCTCTGATTCATTTGATTGCCTCACAAATCTTGCTAAAATGTTTGTCTATTACTATAGTAAGTTGCCTTACAGTGTTGCAATTGTAGGCTCCGGGCGCCTTCTCTGTTCTCTCATTAGTTAACCACGGGATACTCAATATTATCTGCGATGGCTATCCTACACTTTGTTATGCGTAGAGCGGCCTTACAGATTTGGTGGAACGTATAAGTCGCATAACCTGGTTTACATAACCATAGTGCCATCTTGCCACCTTCTATTCAGAACGTGTAAGCCATGTTCATTTAGTAATAAAAAATAAGCAGTGCAGAAATTGTACTTTTGAGCACAGACACAGCTTTATCAAAAAACAGCGTTTCCAGTATCCCCCAGTGCGTTTCAGCGCACTGGGTGACGCTTGAAACACTGTACAGCTTGTTCCAGTGTACTACAGCACGCTGAGGGGCACTGGAACACACGTTACAGCGTGACCAGTGCTGCTCAGAGCGATGAAACGCACTGTATCACACTGTATAGCGTAGCCCAGTGTCCTAAAGTGCGCTGGGAGGCACTGAAACACACTGTACAGCGTGGCAAGTGTCTTAAAGCGCGCTGGGAGGCACTGCTGACGCTGTACAGTGGCTAATGCACACTGATATTCTTAGCGGCACATTGGCAGAAACTAGGCGCTGTCGGCGCACTTTCTGTAAGACTTCGTATTGAATCGCGTCATGTCGAGCGTAAAATTCACCGAATATGATGATATTCCCATCTATTTGCCACACATAGCTTCAGTTTTCATAGGCAATGAAGGCGAGTACGATATAGCATTCATATGTTGATCGCGCGGGTCAGAGGCACTGCCAGGATTTTGCTAGGGGGGGGGGACAAACGACAACTTTGTTCCTGCAAGGGGGCAGGGAGCACCGAACTTATCATCATCATCATCATCATCATCATCATTTCTGTTGCCTTAAGGGACCCTGACGGGTATTTTATAAGGTGGTGGTCGAACAAGGATACACAAAGGCAATTTTAGACCGAGAATATAAAGTAGCTTAAACTTCAAGAATTGGAATTACAGGCCAATAATAAAAACAGAACTCGTTATACAACTAATAGGATGATAAAAAATGAGAGAAAGGCAACTGTCTACACAGAAATTACGATGGTGCGTTTGTAAAATGAGTTTGTAGTAAGGTTTTAAACTTCACAGTATTTCGTGCGTTGGCTATTGCATTTGGAAGCCGATTCCAATCCGCAATTGTTAACGGGAGGAAAGATTTGTTAAACGCGTTGGTTGAACCATTTTAATTTTGGACACTAAAAGAATTGAAGAGACGGCGTAAAGTTCGAATTGGTCGGAGAAGCAGGGAGCCATGTAAGTAAGAATAATTGAAATACAGTTTGTGAAATAAACAAAGGCGTGCTTTTTTTCGTCTAAGATCCAGAGAGGTGAGAGACAGTGATGATTTTATAGTAGTAACAATTGTGCGGAAATTGTATTCTGAGGTTATAACAACTTATGCTTCGTGTTTTACCCATGCTTGCTTCTGAAGGTGAGGGGCAAACGAGGAGCATGCAAGAATATAGGGAAAAAATTTCCAGCCCACTAATGTATGACCCCCTTGGCGCGGGTGCGCTTTTCTTGAAGTTTGATTGAGTTTCGCCAATGTATTTCATAACCGCCATCAATATAACTGAGAATTCAGACCACAAAATGACAGTAGCATCAGTCTGATAATCAAGACGAACATACTCTATCAGTGAGTTGTTGCCGCTCGTACCGCAGAAAGCAGCATGTCACCCGGCAGCAGTTATCCTCTGCAATGCCCGATCTTGGTGTTTTTAGCTTCCTATTTGTGTAATCGAGGGTGAAATTATGACCATTCATGGGTCAGTTATGATCAAAACTACATTGTAACGATTATTAGCCTCTTTCTAACTGAATATCTACGATCTTCACAGCAACCGTCACACAAGAACTACGGCCCTAAGCCTAGTAGTCGTTTCGGCTAGAGTGAACGGCTGCGACTGTCGTTCGCACAACGTAAACGAGGAGGACAGGAAAGACTTCCAAACTATCGAGGAGCGAAATCTACAGTGCTCAGCGAGCAGTTCAGATGAACGCTGTTTTATACATAGGTAGGACTAACCGCATAGCGAGTCACTACAATTGCCGTAACACATCTGCAGCTACGCTAACAAGCTTTGCGGCAAAACGTGCCAGATGGATCTGATCTAAGGCGACCCGCAAAGAAGGACCTAACAATCGCAAGTTTGGCGCGAGCGCGAAGAGACGAAGCACTGCGTATGTAAACAAGTACAATATATTAAATACGTGAATTACTTTTGAGATAAATAAAAATAAACGCGTTCCCGAGGTTCAGGCGTGGAGTAGTGGGCAGCGTGCGTGGCACACAGTACGTGATGTGTTAAGACATAGGTTCGACTCCGGCTCTCTATTTTTTCCATTTTTTTTCTTTTTTCACTGCATGCGTGTTTCAGCCGCAATTACGATGTGCGCATGACCACAAATTCTAAACACAGTTTAAAAGCCAGATTTTTGCCGATAATGAATGTCCTTGTGTGCAGCGCCAGCGTGCCGCGTGCAATGTGGCACTGTCCCAGTGTCAGCGCCACACTAGACACTGGTCCAGTAATCAGGTATGGCGCTGGGCCAGTGCCACTGCTTTGTGCAAAAGGGAATGGCCAGGCCCAGTAACACGGAATAACTTCCAGGCCAGACAGCAGACAGCAGCAACTAATACTCCCTGCTTCACGCTGTAGCCGATTAAATGGGTGCTGATAATAAACTACGGTCACATGGTGTGACGTAATTGTTATCTGGGGGAGGTCGGCTGGTACAGGTATATAAGTTTGTATGCGGGGTTCACTGTCCCAAAGCGACTCGTGGGCAAAAGGGATGCTTCAGGGGATTGCGGACAATTCTTCAACGTGCATTGAAATCGAAGAGAACAGGAGCCTCTAACATTATGTTTGCATTGAAATACGACAGCAACAGCCATGATAGTACCCGCGCCTTTCAGGTCAGCAGCCGAATCGCCGTAATGACTGTAAGCGATGCCTGTATTTATCAATGCCCGCCATATGCGCATGGTCTAGCTGTTCATCACCCTCTCCTCTATCACTTTCCTGCTCTCGCCAATTACCCAGTCTTCACCCCTGTTTGTGGTCATAGAGAAGAGAGCCGTTCACGCAGTGTCTCACGATGGAACTAACATCAAGTAATTTTTTCTTCAGTTGTGTGCCGATGCGTAGGGTGGCGTTTTGCATTCTTCGTTATCACAACGTTGGCAGTCACGCTGACTCCGTAAGCGATACGGTGTTTTGAGATAGCGTGTCGCCGTTCTAGGTGCTATGCTGGTTACATAACCTATAGGAAGGCGTCACTATCACCTCACTGCTTAAGCAGCCCTGCGACTTTGCAGCGGCTTTGCTTCCGGCCACAAAGAAGGAGCATGAAGGAACAAATCTGGCAGACGAATGATAAAGAAAAGGGGCACACGTCTGTTGCGTTTCTGGGGGAATGCGCTTGGAAGCACTTGGGATCCTGGCAGCACTACCTGAAGTCCCCCCTTCCCCCAAACGAAAACTAAAGTAGCACCATTCCTATCAATGTGCTGGCTCCTCTCCCATCGGGCTTATAGCTTTTGTAAAGGTTTGTAAACGCCATCTATATTTGTCCACTTTCGCGAGCGAGCGCGCTCTACGAACCGACGCCACAGGCGTACCCTTCCAGCATACCCGAGGTACAGCCGCTCGATGAATACACGGCGCAGAAGTGTCCCAGCTGCACAAGCGTCTAGCACATCCAGAACGCCCACGTGCTTCGAAAGCGTAGTTTCCTGGTGGACACTCTAGAGGCACTGCTGTGATTGCTGGGAGAGGAGGTAGAGGTGAAGGGGTGCGGTGGACGCTACATTTGTATTTAGGGGCGAAGCTCTTTATAGCGGCCCTCGTTTGTTCCTCGTAATCGTAGTCGTAATAGTCGTAGTGTGTTACCAGTCTTACGTTATGACCTGCAAGGTGGTGCTGATGGGAAACTTCTCCTGTACGTTGTTGAGCAACAAAAAATCCGTAGCGTGCACGTTAACTGAAAGCCAGATTCTCCTGTCTCTCATTCCCAGTAGCAGACATTGGCATTTACATCGAGCACTATCTGACAAGAAAGGGTTGCTACGTTATACTCGCTGGGCGTAACCTCCTTAATTTTAAAAAGGGTTTTGCGTGCGTTGAGCTGCAGTACAATGAATACAGTGACGTAGTATATGCCATGAACTTAAGGTGGTTGAAGGTGGTAAGTAGGTACAAAGCGGAAGCCGTAAGAAAGTAAAATCTGAATTCCCCTGTCTCTCATTCCCCATTAGCAGCCACAATGAGTAACATCTAACAAGAAAGGGTTGCTACGTTATACTCGCCGGGCGTAACCTTCTTCGTTTTAGAAAGTTTTAGCAAGCGCTGGACCACAGTGCCATGAATACAGTGAACTAGTATATACCATGAAGTCGATCGAGGTGGTTAAAGGTGGGAAGTAGACACGAAGCGCAAGCCGTAAGAAAGTGTGCGTGTGCCACCTCTCGTTTAGTCCTTGGAATGTCCGCTGGATGGCGCTGTTTTTATATCGGGTATATATCAGTATATCGGGTATAGGTCAGTTCGGGCTATCAAGGTGGATGGACGTGTTTTTTGAGCGCTCCGGATCGACTGCGCAGATAAGTGTTTTTGCATGTTTTGTGCTTGTCTTTATAATTATAAGGCAGCGGTTGAAATCTTCGTAGCACTTATTTTATGGTACGGCTTTTTCGGGGGTCAGTCACCAGGTATTTATTAGTACGGCTGTGTGTGTTTGAATTTTTGTTGTTTTTTTTCTTTTGCCACCTTCTGGGGGAGGTGTGCGTACATTGAACACGCAAATTTTGGTAGTAGAGCTTAGGCTTTCTTTTTTTGGTAGTGCAGGGCTCAAGCTTAGTAATTAACGAGTATAGGGACAATTGGTGTCAGAAAGGCATGGTTAAAAAGACTAAAGTGTTCAGGATGTGGAGTGGGTTTGAAAGTGGACCCGAGCGTAGAAGCGGATGTAGAAGAGGCTGACGCGAAGTGTAGGCAATGTGAGGTCGAGGAAAAATGGAGAAAATGATGGTTGCCAAGAGTGAACTGCTGATGAGAATCGCCGAGCTCGAGACTGCGTTGGCGACAGAGCAAGAGAAAACGAGGGCAATGGGAGACAGACTGAAGTCCGCCGAGACGAAACCGCTGATAGACGAAACCTCGTGATAATTTCAGGCGGTTTAAACGATGTCCTAAATGAAGATGCAGCAGCACTAGCAGCCACACTGGTGAAAGGCGTCGATGACATGCGCGCCACTTCTCCTAAAGTACAGGTAGTGATTATGCACGATACCGGAGGTACCGGTGCGTGATAGCAACCTGCAAAGAGCGGTGGTCAACACAAACCAAGAGATATGGCGGATGAGTCGAGAGAAAGGCATTGAGGTGGTGGAAATAAACAGAGAGGTGCATAGGTGGGGGGAGGGGGGCATTTCAACGAGACAGAATTCACTTCGATGGGCGGCTAGGTCACGAGGTGGGTTGGCGACTTGCAGGACGCGCAGTAGCTTTTTGAGGGGCAAGCGAGCCTTTCGGGGTGCAGGATAGCTAGTAACGAGGAAAACAACCAGGGAGACTCTTCGACAGGTGGTATGGACAGATACGATTCCAAAGTGGCACCAATATCTAAGATAGGTAGAGTCCGGGGCATTAATAGACGTAGCCACGAGCGCCGAGCCAATTCAGACATAGGGTATATTAACATGCAGGGTGGTAGGAACAGGCTGAAGTGAGAAGAGATAGAAGAACAGCTAAGGGAAGAGAGGCCAATGGTATACGGTTTCGTAGAAACACATCTCAGGGACATGGAACAACCTCCCAACAATCCGGACTACGCGTGTGATTATTGTAATAGAACAGAAGGCAGCAGAAAGGGGGGTGGTATTGGGGCTTTCATTCATAAAAGTACAGACTGGCAAAGGGTCAAGCAGGAGTGCAAGGAACATTTATGGCTAAAAGGGAAAGTGGCAGGTCAAATGACACTCCTTGGTTTCGTGTACTTGTGTACGGGAGCAAAGGCCAGAGAGGAAAACCAGGTAATTGTAGAGTGTATATCAAAGGACATTCAGGAGTTAGGAAGAGAGTGCGAGATAATTATACTAAAAGACATGAATACGCACATAAAAGATATAGATGGGTATACCGACCCGACAGGCAAAATGATCATGGATATGTGTGAAAGGCTTGATTTGATCATTTGCAACAGTACCGAGAAGTGTGAAGGGCAAATAACATGGGAGGTAGGAAGGCTTCAGTTGACGATAGATTATGCACTGATGTCACATAGGATGTATGATAAGATCAGGGGAATGCACATAGATGAAGGTGGCTCCAGAAGTCTGGGTAGCGATCACAAACGTATCAAGCTAAGTTTTGGAAGAGCAGTGAGAGTGGGAAGGAGACAAGATGAGCAACTACAGGAAAATTTTTATCCAGAAAGGCAAATTGAAATAGCCACTAAACAAATTGAGAAAGTAATCACAGAGGATAATAATACAGTGTTGACATGCACGAATCTAATTAGACTCTTTGAGCTAGGGCTTGCTAAGACGCGTGACAAGTCACCCCGGAAAAGAAGACACAAACCCAAAAGTTGGTGAGATGAGGAAGTTAAGAGAGCCGTAACAAAACGTCAGGAAGCCTCCAGGGAACACAGACATGCTAAGTAGCGGGGTGAACCGACAGATGAGTTTGAAAGAAAATGGACAACCTTTCTAAGCTGTAGAAGGAATGCATTCATTCTGATCAATGAAAAGATTAGAAGGAAGGGAGCTCAGTGGCTGGCAGAAGTACATAAAAAGATAGAAAGGCAGCTGCGAAATTTTGGAACCATCTAAACTCCATAAGAAATGAGACGAGCCTAGAGCAGAGTTTTATAACTACAGCCCAAGGTGCTGGGCTAGAAGGGGACGAAGCTATTGAATATATAAGAACAAGGGTGACAGAAAAATTTGAACAAAGAAGTACTTTATGCACCACAATAGACAAGGACGAATCGAGTGGTACAATGGCTCCATGTTCACAACAAGAGTGGGAAAGGGCTGAGAAAAGGGTTCCGAGTAGTACATCAACAGGCCCAGATGGCATTTCAATTAGGCTGATAAAGACATTAGGTCCGAAGTCTAAGCAGGCTTTGAGAGAGGCAGTGAGCACAATAATAATCGATGGTGAAGTTCCCGATGGATGGAAACTTAGCAGGATGAGCATGATCTATAAAGGAAAGGGGGACAAAGCTGACATAAACAACTACCATCCTATAACAGTGACATTAGTGGTCTACAGGCTGACAATGCAGATTATGAAGGAAAGACTGCAGGCGTGGATAGAGGATGAGGGGGTGCTGGGGGAACTGCAGAATGGGTTTCGGAAACACAGGAGGGTGGAACACAATCTGGTCTCACTGACGCAGTGCATCGAAATAGCAGAAAAGGAACACAGGCCCCTGTGGCTTGCATTTTTGGATATCAAGGGAGCGTACGATAGCGTGGTTCAAAAAGAATTGTGGGGAATACTGGACACACTAGGCGTGGAACATGTAGTCACTAATCTTTTAAAGGGTATCTATAAAGGTAACATGGTAGTTATAAAGTGGGAAAAACAGGTATCCAAGCCTGCAGAGGTAAAACGGGGGCTTAGGCAGGGGTGCCCCCTGTCACCCTTATTATTCATGATGTACCTACAAGGATTAGAGGCAAAATTAGAGGGAAGTGGACTGGGCTTCAACCTCTCTTTAGTCAAACAAGGAAAACTTATTGATCAGGCACTACCAGCATTAATGTACGCAGATGATATAGTGCTAATGGCCAACAACAAGGAAGATTTGCAGAGATTGATGGACATCTGCGGTAATGAGGGAGACAGGTTAGATTTTAGATGCAGTAAGGAAAAATCAGCAGTCATGATTTTCAATGACAACGAAGGTAGTGAGCTTAGAATACAGGAGGTCACGCTAGAGATAACAGATAAATACAAATATCTGGGCGTATGGATAAGCAATGGGACCGAGTATCTGAGGGAACACGAAACATACGTGACGACTAAAGGTAACAGGAATGCAGCAGTCATGAAAAATAGGGCACTGTGGAATTACAATAGGTATGATGTTGTGAGAGGAATATGGAAAGGGGTCATGGTTCCTGGGCTGACGTTCGGCAATGCGGTCTTGTGCATGAGATCAGAAGTTCAAGCAAGATTAGAAATTAAGCAACGTGGAATAGGTAGGCTTGCTTTAGGAGCTCACGGGAATACACCAAATCAGGGAGTACAAGGTGATATGGGATGGACATCATTTGAGGGCAGGGAAGCTAGCAGCAAGATAAACTTTGAGAAGCAATTGAGAGAAATGAAGAAGGAGCGTTGGGCTAGGAAGGTTTTCAGCTACTTGTACATGAAGAATGTCGATACAAAATGGAGGAAGCGAACCAGGAAGTTGAGTGGTAAATACTTAGAAAACAGCAGGTGGCCAAACCAAAAAGAACTATCAGTTAAGAAGAAAGTGAAGGAAACTGAGACTGACATGTGGAGAATGGGCATGATTAAGAAGTCCGCACTAGAGATCTATCGAACTTTCAAGCAGAAAATTGCCAAGGAAAGGATCTATGATAATACTCGGGGTAGTTCTCTACTGTTTGAGGCCAGGACAGGAGTACTGCGAACCAAGACATACCGGGCCAAATACGAAGGGGTAGACACAGTATGCAGTGCGTGTGGAGAGGAAGAAGAAACTGTTGAACACTTGATAATGTTCTGTAAAGGGCTTCACTCAATAGTTCAGGATGATGGCGCAGAGTTTTTCAAAGCATTGGGGTTTAGGGACCGGGAGGGCAAAATAAACTTTAAGCGGGTAGACTTAACTAGAAGGAGGTTATCTGATTGGTGGCTAAAGTCAAGGCACGAGTGAAAATTAAACTCTTCACTGCAAAGTACGAATCCTCAAACTCACTTTTTAAGAAAAAAAATAAATATAGTTTTTGGTTCATTAGGTATTACGGCCTAATGGCGCTAGCCACCGCCCGATCTAAAGGGTACAGCTATATCCATCCATCCATCCATATGATGAAAAGATGCGAGATGGTGGCACCAGAAGTGTTGAATAGATGGATGAACGGACACACAGACCAATGCATGGACGGAATCATGGATGGCTGCACGGACGGAGGGACGCATGAAAGGACGCAGGGGCGGATGCATGGACGAACGCAGGGACGGGCGCACAAATGGATGTGTGGACGCACGAACAGACGCACGCACGGACGGGTGAATGGGTGCAAGGATGGTCACACAGACGGACGCATGGACGGACGGATGCTTCGCCCCACTCTCCATCATTCACTCCGTGGATATGCTGCCACTTTTTTTAAATGCGAAGCATTTCTTAGCGAACGTCTGCGATTTTGAGCGTATCTATGTTTCTAGCCGCTTACGACATTTAGCTCTCCCGACCGTTTGGATAATGGTATCGATACCAAACTTGGTATGGCCTAACATGCCTGTACGACGAGCATAGTTGACTGGTCATAACGTAGAAATCAAGACAGGTATGTCATGAAGTCATGATTTGCTTTTGATGCTCTTGTTGTTCTTGCGGTGTTCTCCTTCACGTGACATGTTGCAAAACTGGTATGGTATGACATGATTGCATGGCGAACACACGCGACAGTCCCTATAATGGAAATCATGACATGCATGTCATGTCACTCATGAGTCATGACTACACGTGACGCTCATGATGCACATGCAGCCGTCTCGCTAGCTTCATATATACAAAATTCGGCGTTACGTGATGCGAACGGCTGACGAATGTATGTGACTGGTGCAACAATGATAATCATGATATGCGTGTCATGTGGCATTATGACTGCAAGCCACACACATCATGCCCTCGCCGCCGTTTCGCTAGCTTCACGTACACAAAACTTGGTATTAAGGGACGTGAATGGACGACAAAGGGATGTGACTGGTGCAAGCATGATAATCATATAATGCGTGTCATTTACCAACATGACTACATGCTACGCTCATGATTCGCTCGTGGCCTTCTTGCTAGCTTCACATGTACCAAAATTCAGTATTACGTAACGCGAATGAACGGCATACGTAAATAAGTTGTCCAAACATGATAATCATGACATGCGTGTCATGTAACATGACTACATGCCACACTCATAATGTGCTCGGGGCCATTTCGCTAGTTTTATATATGGTGATTTGGGTATTACGTCACGTGAATGGATGATGAAGGTATGTGACTGGTGCAAACAATATCATTATGAGACGCGTGTTATGTAAGACCATAAGTACATGCCACATTCAAGGCACCAATACACTTAGACGTGACCCGGTGCGCGCGTGCTCCAGCGTTCGTTTCGTCACGTCATGCCGGCGATGCCACGCCAGGCGCCGATCTGCCTCACAGGCCCGGCGTCCCTTCGTCACGAAGCCACGCAGACGTGGTGCATTCTTGGTAACGTGGTTGGTGCGAAATGCAGCATGTCACATTTCGCACCAGTTGGCACCGGGCTGCGCCGACAGACGCTGGTCCCGTCTGGCGTCAGACTATATGTTAAAGTTTTACGCTATATTGGGTCCTTTATGATGCTCTACCCGCCGCCTGGCTAGCTTCACATATTGCAAGCTTGGTACTACTGGATGTGAATGGGTGACGAATGTGTGCGAATTGTGCGAACATGATAATCGTGAAATGCATGTCATGTAACAACACGATCCTATGCCACGCTCATTATGCACTCGCGGTCGTTTACCTAGCTTCACATATACCAAACTGGTATTGCATGACCTCAATAGGTGGCTAAAGGAAATGACACTTCCGAACATGATAATCATGATATTCTGTCATGTAAACAATGACTACAAGCTATGCTCATAGCACACTGGCGGCTGTTTCACCACACACATACTGCTCCACATATACCAAATTAGGTATCAGGTGGCGTGAATAGATGATGAAGGTAAATGATGCGTCCTAACATAATAGTTAGGTATGAAAGTTATGTACGGCATAATTTACCTTTGACTCGTAATATTGTTCTGATTTCGAACAAATATATAAACCTTCCTCATTTGTGCTTCGAATATCATGGATTTCAACTGACCGTCGGAACTGCCATTTTTTTCAGTGATTTTAGCCCTACCAAGGAGGTTTCAAAAAATTGCTGGAATGGAAGCTCCCGCGATGCTTTGCCAGTGATACTGAAGCCAGCTGTTGCCCTCCAAAGATCTCACAAACATGCTATTTTCTGGTGGTGCCCACTAAGATATCATGTGGCCTTGATTTGTTAGTCTAAAAGCTACGTTATTTTACATTAGGAGACAGTTTTTACGAAGAAATTATTCACAAAGACTAGTATCAGTGATTTGTACTCCAATAAAGTTTGCTTTGAATTCCAGGCTTCCTTAAGAAAACTAGTAACACAAAGATGAACATTGAACACCATCTGTCTCGAAAAAGTAGGCACGTTGACTTCGTTGGGCGTGCAATGAAAACGCTCGTTCTCAATCGCGGAACGCCAACAGTTCAATCTGCTCTAGTAGGATGGCTGCCCTAACCGCCATCTTACGGTTGGCACGGCTTCACTCGTGGGCAAGAATTGCTACTCCAGCAATTTTTAGGAGCAAAACAGGGAAGTTTAATGCAAACTGGTAACAACATTTCAGATGAGTACATTTGTCTGGTGTAACAAAATAACTTCAGTGGCTTATACAAACAAGCGAACATAGATAGGATGTAACACACAGCACTTCCAATATTCTCACAGATCACGAATCACTCAAGAAAACAAAGAGGAAAGAAACGCAAAAAAGCAGTAATTTGGAACAGACTCACATATTACGTGCGACGAGAAGCAATTTTTTCCCCCGAGTTGAAACGGCAGTAAAGGAAGTACAATATTCCTGTTCCGAACTCCAAGAAAACGTGTATGCCACCTTCTGATAAATGCTTCTTCAACCTGAGTTTTATTTATTTATTTATTTATTTATACTGTCAACCCTCACTTGAGGGTCATTACAGGGAGGGAAGCATAGGATATGGAAAGTAAATACAGACATTGATATTTTCAGCAACTTTGAACAAGAACACAATAGCATATTCATTGCTCGGCAAAGTAAACATTAAGAGCCATTCAAATTTTTTAACGTCAGAATTTTCAACAATATGATTGATCCGGCTGCTGAGCTTATGCGGGGGGTGTACGTAAATTGTTCTATCTATTTTTATTTGACCATGCAATATCTGAAAAAATACTTTTAGGCGCTACTTTTGTCGTCTAACTTCTAGAGATTCCAAACCACTTAGTTTTAACATCTCGGTAACCGAATCAGTCCTTTTATACTTCGAACATATAAATCGCGCGGAAAGTCTTTGAATTCGTTCCAGTTTATCTATTAAATCCTTTTGGTGGGGGCTCCAGGCAGCACAAGCATATTCTAAAACAGGGCGCACAAATGTTTTATATGCAAGCAGCTTGACGTCTTTCGTAGCATTCGGTAATTTAGAACGCAAGAAACGCAGTTTTCTGTAAGAGGCACAGCATATATTCTCGACATGTGCACGCCATTTCAAATCATTCGTAATATGCACTCCCAAATATTTAAATGCACACACCTGCGGTAAATAATTAGGTCCAATGCTGTACGTAAATGGTAAAACGTGTTTCTTGGTAGTTATATGCGTATATGTTGTCTTAGAACAATTTATTTTCATCTCCCATTTATCGCACCATGTTTGAAAATCATCAAGACAATCATTAATTACAATTTGGTCATTCACACACGTCACTGGGGCATAGATTAAACAATCATCAGCAAACAATTTAATTTTTACAGGAGGGTTAACAATGTCAACAACATCATTTATATACACCAAAAACAGCAATGGGCCAACACGGAGCCTTGGGGCACACCGGAATAAACATCAAGTGATTCAGACTCAAACCCATCAATTCGTACCAACTGCTTGCGGTTCGTTAAGTATGCCTCAATCCACTTCAGGATATTTTCGTTTACGCCTGTTCGTTTGAGCTTGAAGAGTAATTTATGGTGGGAGACATTATCGAAGGCTTTTGCAAAGTCTATGCATATCACGTCGACTTGTTCTCTGTTATCTACGGCAGCGGCAAAATCATGGAGAGTTTCAATCAGTTGGGATAGCGTGGAAAGCCCTTGCCTAAACCCGGGCTGTTGCCTACATAACAGCCCATTTGTCTCCAAGAAAATAGCCATCTGTTTGGCAATGACATGTTCAAAAACCTTACAGCAAACACACGTCAGAGACACTGGCCTGTAGTTGGTAAAAAGCATCCTGTCGCCACTTTTAAGTACCTGTTTCACAATGGCGCTCAGCCACTCTTTTGGAAGCGAATGTGTCAAGAGTTATTTTTCGAAGATAATGACTAAGTAAAACGACATCCACTCCACATACCGCCTCAAAAACACAGTTGGTATTCCATCCGGTCCATTAGCCTTCTTTTCGTTCAAATTAAGTAGCTGCTGAAACACGCCCGCTTGATCAAATGAAACTGGATCCATGGCGCATGTGCAAGTATCGGCCGTTTTCTTATCTTCATCCGTGAATGCCATCTTGGTAAATACAGATTGGAAAAAGCGATTGAAACCATTAGCTATATCTTGTTTCTGGGTTACAACATCAGAGCCAACCGCGATATGTTCAATCGCTTCTTTGCGATCGCTCAAGTATAGCCAAAATTTTCTAGGCGAAGTGCGCAAGAACCCAGAAAGCGTTTCATTGAAGAACTTGTTTTTGGACTTGGAGATTTGGATTTTCAACGCTGCTCGTAGTTGGGAAATCTGCTCAGAGTGGCCTTGTCTTTTGCGTAATCTCTTTATTTTGCGTTTAGTGTGGATAACATCTCTAGTGATCCAGGGGTTAGTCTTCCTTGTTTTTTTCAATCGAATGGGAACAAACCTTTCTATACAGCTGTTAATTATTGATTTCAATTTCTGCCACAAACAATCAACTGACTCGCTATCAGAGGCTTGCTTGAAATCATGAAAAGCAGTTTCCAAAAAGTCTAATATGGACGTGTCATCTGCCCGGCCGTAGTCACTAACAGGCACCCGAACGAAGGGTCGTTTTCCAGGTTTTGTACCACATAGAATCTCAACCGAAATCAGTTTGTGGTCAGATATGCCATCTTCGACCGTAACCCTGAAGTCCTCCATAGTGCCCGAAAGGAATACCAGGTCTAGCAGTGACTGAGAACCCGATGTTACTCTAGTGGCCTGTTGAACAATTTGGGTTAGGTTATGGCTGATCATTATTTCAAATAACTTTTCGCTGCTAGTAGCATCCTTATTACCGGCCGATAAAGAAATCCAGTCTATATTTGGTAGGTTAAAGTCTCCGGCCAGGACTAATTTTGTTGTCTTGTTTACATTTGAGTTCAAAAACGTCTGAAGGTCTTCCAGGAACTCGGGCGAAGTGGCAGGTGGTCTGTATACGGCTCCGATAAGGTAATTGGTGTTCGCGTACGTAAATTTACACCATACAGATTTCGATAAATTGCAATTAATTGGAACTGCTGAGATACTATTTTTTATGACAATTGCAACGCCCCCACCACGGGAATTTTTGTCCCAGCGAAACACTCTGTATCCAGGAGGAACAACCACATCATTCGGAATATCGTTGTTTAGCCAAGTCTGTGTTACGATCACCACAGAGGGAGATCTCGACAGCAATAAATGTTCGAGTTCAGTTATCTTATTAACAAAACTACGAGCATTGAACAGGAGAAGCACTAGCTACGCATGTGACGGTGCAGCCACTGCCCCTCCCACCGGGGTGCCGCCAACGCTATCAGAGTTGCGCGTTGCTGCTGGCGATCCTTTAGCATACCGCTCCTTACGACATGGTTGGCGTTCATCTCGGTTGTAGTCCCAAGTAAATAAGCTTTCGCCTACCTTCCATTTGTCATAAACTAGCGATACCTTCTTTCCGCTGCCCCTGTCCGCAGCTGCGCTGTCCCACAACTTTTCCGCACCGCGACCGTCTCCTTCGAATAATCATTGCTCACGCTAATAGAAGTTCCCTTTAGTTTGCTGCAGTTTCGGAGTATAGCATCGTTTTCTTTGAAATCGTAGAACCTCATTATGACTGGTCTAATATGCCCCGGCCATTGCTTGCCCAATCTATGAATTCTTTCTATTGTTTTAACATGGACGTTCAGTTTTTTGCCAAATATATTGTCGACTACAGAAACTTTCAGGTCTGACTCTGATTCCGGGCTGCCTTCCTTTACGCCAAAAACCAAGAGGTATCGTCTACTTCTGTTTTCAAGTTCACTTAGCCTTTCTGCCTGTGTTTTTACAGTATGTTCCAGAACTTCAATTTTTGCGTTCAGTTCTTGGACTGAGGCAACTAAGCCAGCCAATCCATCGGTATTTGTCTGTATCCGGGCTAATTGATCAAGAATGCCAGTCAACCGACGGTCAAAAGCTGCCTGATTTTCCAAAATAGTCTGTAGCTGCTGGGCCGTAGTAGGGCCGGGGTTTTCTTCGACATCCCCCGCCATCAACAACCGCAGCAACACAGACCAGCAATCAAGAAGAATCAAGGAACATCTATGAGGGCACGGTAGGACAATCAAAAATCTATTATCACTATGGTAAGTAACAACAGTAGTTTGAAAACCAACCTGGAAGACGAACGGCGGCAGTTTAGGCATTTCGTTCGCATGGACGTTGCCGTGCCCTTTGAGGAGTTGCTTGATATGCTGCTCTTTAAGTAGCTGTGCTGCTGGTGACGTCACTGAGGCCGATGCTCCGTTGATCCACGGCGCATCTTCCAAAACCAGGCTGAGATGAGGAAGCAGGAAAGGCGTCCCATCAGATCCGCTTGTCGCGATCGCTGTCAAAATCCACGGCACAACCTGGAAGACGAACGGCGGCAGTTTAGGCATTTCGTTCGCATGGACGTTGCCGTGCCCTCTTTCAATCTGTTCGGGAATGTTTCAATCTGTTCGGTAAGGTACCGAACAATGATCATTGTAAACTTCTGTAACGCTGGGTATGCAGCTAGTTGGGGTCGTCGCCTTGCTTCAGCCATACAGCGGCGACGCCACAAGACGAACAATGTGACGTGCAGTACAAGTTGTTCAAATAAGCCCCTCCTGCGCTGTTGGCTCGAAGGAATGGACACTCCGAATTGACGACGCACGACGTGCCACACGCCTTTGGCCGCTACGCATTCACAAATCGTGTGGCACACCGTTTCTTTTTTCCCGCAATTGGGGCAGTGGTCATTGGGAACGACGCCGTACTTTAACAGTCTCTGACGAGTGGGCAAGGCGTCCCATCGCTGCAGCCAATCAAATTCTCTATTTCCGGTACGTGGTTGTTCCACCATTTCTTCTACTTGCTGGGCCTCCATCTCTGTTTTTACTCGTCAGTAATCGAGCGACTGATTAACATTTTGCTTATGTGTGCGGGTGCGAGCTTTGCAAAGTATTCTTCGGTGGCGTCGCCGTCAACCGAACGCTTGAGGCCTTCTGCTACCTTATAAAGGCATGTAGGTGTTCTGCTTGAGGTCCCCGGTACCTTTCCGACGTGAATGCGGCTCCAAGAGTTCTGGTTCAATATAGCAATAAGCTACGGCCAGGATATTTATTGTCCTGAAACAATTTGTGAACTGTTTTAGCTGCAATTGCGTTTGTGAATGTCGCAACATCTGGCAGACTGAGTCCTCCACAACTTTTTGGGAGCTTCAGGAACTTTTGTTGAACTTTTGGTGTCTTCTCATCCCAAAGGAAGGTTCCAACCAATGACGCAAGGCGGCTCGCAAAAAATTTGGGTATGAGTGCAATGTGCCCGATATAAAAAGCATATGCGTATGCTTTGGTTTTCACCACCGTCACTTTGGCGTCCAGTGACAAATTGAAGTCAGTGGCACACGCGAACACCTGCGTGGCTTGATGTACGGCGTCCTCCCAATTTCTTTTGGCCACCTCCCCGTCTTGAAAGTATACCCCGAGGACTTTTACGGCATCCAGGTATTGAATACCACCCGGCAAAGAGCCGCGGAAGCTACCGAAACGAAGGGCTTTGCTTTTCTCCGCATTCAGGAGAGCACCCGATAAACTGGCATACTCTTCGAGCAGCTCCAACAAAGCGCGGTAACTGGCTTAGTTTCGCACGAACACAGAGATGTCATCCGCATAAGCCCTGATGCTAACTGACTCCAAACCTGTCATTGGAAAGCCCTGAATATTAGGGCACTTTCCTAAGGATAGGATCTATGGAAAGAACAAAAAGCACCGGTGCGAGTGGGCATCCCTGGCGAACACCTCTTGTTACTGGAAAGCTTGCTGTCTCCACGCTGTTGATGAGAAGTCGGCTGGCCATGTTGGTGTATAGAAGCTTTATACAGTGAACGTACTGCTCAGGCAAACCACACATTCTAAGTATGCAGTATCGGTAGTCATGTTCGGCCCTGTCAAAGACCTTAGCTTGATCCAATGACATGAAAGCACCGGTAACGTTTTTCGCGTTGGCATAGTAGAAGAAATCTCTTAACAGAGCAAGTGTTTGAAAAATTGACTTACCCGGCATTGCAAACGTTCGCGTGGGTGACACTATATCGGGCAGAAAAGGTTTTAGCCTCAAGCCAAGGATCGTAGCTACAAGTTTGTAGTCCGTGTTGAGGAGGGTAATCAGCCTCCATGACCGCGGATCGTCAGGATCCATGCCTTCCTTTAGCAGCAAGACAGACTACACGGCCCTCACTGAAAGACCTCGGCTTTTGCCCATCAACAATGAACCCGTTAACCATGTCAGTAAGTGCGTCACCTAGGACGTCGAAGAAAGTTATATAAAACCCCGTCAGTATTCCGTCTCGACCTGGAGCCGTGGTAGTGTTAATTCTCCTCAAGGCTTGCCAAACTTCATCTTTCGTCGCCTCAGCGCAGAGCATATCAGACGCCTCAGGACTCAGCGAGGGCAAGCCTTCACAAAAGTCTGCGATTCTTTGATGCTGGTCGCTGTCTGTGGAGCGATGATCTGCAGAGCAGAGCCTTTCAAAATTCGCCCTAAGGACCTCCTCGATTGATTTGATATCTGTGACCATGCTCCCAAACTCTTTCAGTGCTGCACCGATAAGACTGGGCTGGTGTTTCCTTACTCCTACATGCTGTGCGTGTGCCAAGTTACCCAGTTCATCCGTAGGCAGTTGCAGTTCCTCTGCGCGTTTAAAAGCCTCGGACCTTGCCCTCAACAACAGGTCGTACTTAGCCTTTTTGGCCCCAATGTACTCTTGAATTGCGCCGGTCAGAATACCTGCGCGCTCAACTATTTGAATACGCCTCAATGTTTCATTCATCTGTGATGTTAGACGTGGATGGCGCATTTTCCCGGCCTCCTGCGCAATCACACGCCATCTGGCCTTCAAGAGATCCCTTTCTGTTGGCTTAATTTGCGGCATGTCTTCTAAAGACGCATAGATATTCATGCGCATTTCAGACACCGAAACTTCGCCATTTAAAATTGATGAATCCATTCGCCACAACTTGGAGTAATGTCTTCCCAACTGGGCGTTCAAGGTGAACAGCACTGGCATGTGGTCGCTGAGCTTGCGTGGCCTAGGCGCTAAAAAATGACATCGCATGTCTCTAAACTTGCAACGAGCTCGTTAGGGATATAGACTCTATCAATCCTGCTCTGAGACGTACGCTGAACGCGCGTGGCTCCAAAGGTGTTCCCGTGAAGCGTTGTCCATGCATCGACCAGCTTCACCTCTCTACATATTTTCTGCAACTCTTTAGAATGGTATGTGCTTTGTCCTTGACTAGGGACTCGGACATCTCTAATTGAGTCAGAAACACAGTTGAAATTACCTAATAACATGCACGGTGCTGAATTTAGCAGGAATGACCTGGCACCTTTAAAAAAGTCATTGGCAAGAGACTTATCCACGGGCGCGTAAAAGTTAGTGAATCGGATTTTCTGGTCGTTTATCCACATGTCCACCGCAATAACACAGCCTTCTGCATCGAAGAGGCAATGCGCACCCCGCCTGAACTTCGGATGTTGGCGGTAACGCTGGCTCCTTAAACGATACGGTGTTTTGAGTTAGCGTGTAGATGTTGTAGGCGCTATGCGGGTAACCTAACCTATAGGAACACGTCGCGATGACGTCACTGCCTAAGTAGCACTGTGCTGTGGCGGTGGCTTTGCTTCCAGCCACAAAGGAGCACGAAGGAATAAATCTGACAAACCCATGATGATGTAAAGGGGCGCACGCCTGTCGGGTTTCTGTGAGAAAGCGCTCGGAAGCTCGTGGGATTCAGGCAGTCCTACTTAAAGTCTATGTAAAAAAATCTAAAGTAGCGCCATTCGTGTCCATGTGCAGCCTCCTCTTCCCTCGCGTGCGTAGCTTTTGCAAAGCTATCGCAAACGCCATATTGTTTGGCGACTTTCGCGAGCACGCGCTCCACGAACAGACGCCACCGACGTACCTTTTCAGCATACCGGAGGCACAGCCGCTGATTTAACACACAAGGCAGCAGTGTCCCAGCTTTCCAAGCGTCTGGCGCATTCACAACGCCCGCGTGTTTTCGTAATCGTAGTTTCCTGGTGGACACTCTAAAGGCGCTTCTGTGCTGGCTGGGAAGGAGGTAGTGGCGAAAGAGTGCGGTTGGAAGTACTTTAGTTGTTAGGGGCGAAGCTCCTTATAGCGGCACCCGTTCGTCCCTCGTAGTCGTAGTAGTCGTGTGCAACCAGTTATACATTTTGACCTCCAAGGTGGTGCCGGTGGGAGATTTCGTCTGTGCGTTGCTGACCAATAAGGAATTTGCAGTGTGCGCGTTAACTAAAAGCCGAATCCTGCTGTCTTTCATTTCCCCTTAGCAGCCATTGGCATGTACATTAAGCACTATCTGACAAAAAAGGGGTGCTACGTTATACTCGCTGGGCGTAACCTCCTTGGTTTTAGAAAGGTTTAGCGAGCGTTGGGCCGCAGTGCCATGAATACATTGAACTAGTATATACCATAAACTCGAGATGGTTAAAGGTAGGAAGTAGACACGAAGCGTTAGCCGTAAGAAAGTGTGCGTGTGCCTCCTCTCGTTCAGTCCTTAGAATGGCCGCTGAATGGCGGCGCTTCTATATGGAAAATATATGATGAAAAAATGCGAAATGGTGGTACTTGGAGTGTTGAATAGGTGGACGAACGGACACACAGACAGATGCATGGACGGACTCACGGATGGCTGCATGGACGGATGGACACATGGACGGACGCAGGAGCGGATTCATGAACGAACGCAGGGACGGACGCACAGATAGACGTGTGGACGCACGAACAGACGCACGCATGGATGGGCGGATGGACACACGGGCGGCCACACAGACGCACGCATGGACGGACGGAAGCAAGAACGATAGGGTGGACGGATGCTTCGCCCCACTCTCCATCATTCACTCCGTGGATATGCTGCCATTTTTTTCCGCCCTACCCCTTTTCTTGCGTGACGTCATGACCACTCTCTGAACTGAGGTGGACGAACGGCTCCCGTTAAAGACCACGCGTTTCCATTGGCATTGAAAGAAATAAAAGCAGGAGTTCCCACTGTGCTCTAACCGCGGGCAGCTGTGTATGCGGTCTGTCATCAAAAAATAAACGTCATCACAATGCCTCCTATAAAAACTATGCCTAGAACGCCGTCCTCTTTTCAATTCTTGAGGGCATATCAGACCACGAAGTTATTCAGGGCTCCGTTTCTATAGTTGACATCCATATACCGTCCAACTCCTTTTCTGCCTATCTTGACTTTAACCATGCCAATGACACCAGTATACTTGATCATCTTTTCCATGAACTTGCTTCATTTGAACTACTTGCGAATGGTTCAAACACAAATGTAAAAATACTCTGGGCAAGCTTCAAATCAGTCGTAACACATTGCGTTCTTAACTATGTGCCATCTAAAACAAAGAAAACACCAAAACATAATCCCTGGATAACGCGTGAAATTATTCATTGCAAGCGTAAAGTAAAGCGCCTCAGAAAAACTTTGAAGGCAAAACTTACTCCACAAATTCAGAACAAGTTAAGTCAAGCTATTACTAAGATGAAATCCCAAATAAAAATGTCTAAAGCAAACTATTTTAGAAGTACGCTACCCAACTTTTTGAAATCGTCTCCTCAGAAGTTTTGGAACTACCTTAATCCCAAAAACCGTATTAGGCCCGCGGCGCCGGAAGAAAGCAAAGATAAAGCAAACTCGCTAAATAACTATTTCCAATTTGTTTTCACGATTGATGATGATAATGTGCCCAATGTTGACATTTGAAACACCTGACATATTGAACCACTTGTTGTGGCAGAGTCCGGAGTGCTTAATTTGTTGTTAAAATTAGATACTAAGAAGGGTGCCGGTCCCGATAACTTGCCAAATGAATTTCTTAGGCGATATGCTGAATGGGTAGCCAAATACTTGTGTATACTTTTCAATAAGTCCCTATCAACTTGTTCCCTCCCCCAAGAATGGAAGATTGCAAACGTAGCTGCTGTTCATAAATCTGGTAGCGAAGCTGACCCTTCAAATTTCAGACCCTTTTCACTAACCAGCACAACTTGAAAACTACTGGAACACATTATTCTTAAACATCTAACGTTGTGCCTTGACCAGATTCACATCTTATCGCCACTACAACACGGTTTTTGCAAAGGACTATCTACAGTTACCCAACTGGTTGAACTAATTCACGTCATCTCCCTCAATGTAGACTGTACAAAACAAACTCATTTAATTCTATTAGATTTCTCAAAGGCGTTGGATTGGGTGCCACACAAAAAACGTACAAAAAATTAGAAGCAACGATAGGCGCAGGCCCACTTACTGACTGGATCGACAATTATCTGAGTAACCGAGCACAGTATGTGCAAGTCAATCGCGAAAGTTCTACCATAGCCAACGTTACGTCAGGTGTACCGCTGGGCAGTGTTTTGACCCCATTTTATTTTTGATCTTCATTAATAATTTACCTGCTGGCATTGGTGTTAATGTGAGGCTTTTCGCCGATGATTTTATACTTTACCAGGAAATTAATGCCCCAGAAGATCATGTAAAATTGAACAATGCCTTGCAGTTCATATCTAAGTGGTGTGCTCTTTGGCAAATGACCCTGAATGTGAAAAAATCTGCTCTCTTGAGGATAACAAGAAAAGAGCAATTATCTGAATTTGTTGACGTTATAAATAACTCTGCACTTCCGGTAGTGACTGAACACAAATATCTAGGTTTAACTTTAACGCAAGATTTTAGATGGGATATCCACGTTAGTCATGTCACATCAGCTGCATTAAAACGGCT
The DNA here is from genome assembly GCA_013436015.1 of Rhipicephalus annulatus. Lineage (NCBI taxonomy): Eukaryota > Metazoa > Arthropoda > Arachnida > Ixodida > Ixodidae > Rhipicephalus > Rhipicephalus annulatus. The sequence continues at coordinate 216,083 of WOVY01003089.1, forward strand.
GTTTTTCCTTCGTAGAAGTCTCGCTTTCACGCCACCTGAAACGAAACTTGTAGCCTACAAAGCATTCGTCAGACCTGTCTTAGAATATGCAAACGTCGCGTGGTTTCCCTTTACAAACAATCTCATAAATGCCCTAGAACGAATACAACGAAAAGCGATAAGATTTGTCTATAACAAGTACAGAATAACTGACTCACCCACAGAACTTTTAAAAAAAGCAGGTCTCTTAAGAATAAAAAACCGCGCTAAACTGGCACGTCAGAAATTCCTATATCAGTTAGTTCACCAACAGCTAAACATAGACAGTTCAAAGTACATGTCATTTAAAGAAACAAGGTCAACACGACAAAAGCATTCTCAGACACTGAATGAATATCAGTGCCGGACGGACTGTGTGAAATATTCTTTTTTTCACTAGCAATTCGCGAGTGGAATAACTTGCCAATCAGTATAACAAACAGTCAATCATTGGAAACTTTTTCATCCCTGCTCGAATGTTATTTATTGTGTTCAGAACTGACGAACTCTGTTTTTTTTTCTTGTCCACTGTTTGAAGTGCTTACTATTCTTTTTTTTCAGTACTAGCTGGAATTGATGTCCTATGCTACTGAATGTATTTTAGTGGTACTGATGTAGTCATCAAATGTATTTCGGTCGGCTTTGTCTCACTCGTTATTATAATATTTCAGTGAGTACCTTCTGTACAAATCTTGCCCTTTCACAATGTATGTGCCCTTCCTGCAATAATCCCTAATTGGGATTGGCAGTATATATAAATAAAATAAATTTGGGAGCCTCCTGCCAGCATGCCATCTCGGAGGCCATGCCTCCTGCCTTGTGTTGTGACTGGCCGCCGCGTGAGACCGCTCGCCTCCGTACCGCTCAGTCACGTGACATTACCGTACCGCTCTGTCACGTGACATGACGGCTGCTCGGAGGCAACTGTGAGAGCATGTGTGAGAGCAATGCTGTGTTCGCAGGGGGCGGCCGTCAGAGACGCTCGCTTTGTACCGAAGGAGGCATGCACTGCGGGGCAAAACCATCCCAGTCCTGTGCTTGCTGCGGCGGCATCATTTTATCAAACTCTTTTATCTGACCTGCACACCTTTCCTTTTCGCGCGCTTGCTTTCTCTTGGCCCCCAGTCTCTTGCACTTAATGACGGATAGTTTTACGACTGTGCCCTACATGCCCTCGCCATAAATATTTGTTCTCAATTTCGACTATGACGTCCTTCACACCCTTCTGTTCCCCAACGCACCCTACTGGAGTCTCTTGTCCTTTGGATTACACCTGTTACTTTCCCATGCAAGACTCTGTGCGTTATCCTCAATATAAATTCAGACGGTATTGTAAGCCTCCATATCTCTTACTGTTTGACGAGTTGGACTGTTATCTGAGTCAGTATTTATTTATCAAGAAAACTACCCAAACTGTCTTTTTTTCTCCCTTAGTGCATGCTTTTGGCTCAGTTTTCTTTAAAAATCATACTTTCTCTCCGTGCGTAAATACCTGTAAGAGGAAAACTGTTACATGCTTTCCCTTTTGGGGATAACGATAAACTACAATCAATATTTGCGCTTCCCTGCCGAATGCACTACATATACTTCTTATTTTTTAAGTTATTTCACTCTCAGGGATTGTACACGCGATCATTGAGTCACCAGCCAATGCACCATGACTATTGTTCCACCGAGGCGGACGTACTACTATTCTTCTTTGCTTGTCCAGTTATTCATGATTTGCAATGCGTCCCTTGAGTTACTCATCAAGGCAATGTCATCAGTGAATGGCTGGCTACTAAGATAATCTCGATTATTTCATATTCTTGACTGATCCCAGTTTGAAACCAGCCCCGCCGCGGTGGTCTAGTGGCCAAGGCGCTCGGCTGCTGACCCGAAGGTGGCGGTATCAAATCCCAGCTGTGGCGAATGCATTTTTATGGAGCCAAAGTGTTGTATGCTCGTGTGATCAGATTCGGGCTGACGCTCCAAAACCCCAGTTCATCGAAATTTTCGGAGCCCTTCACCACGGCGTCTTTCATAATCATATGGTGGTTTTGAGACGTCAAACCCTACATATCAATCAATCAGTGTGAAAGCTGAAAAATTTCGGTGAGCATGCGGTGAACAAGCAGCCTTGGAGAGTTCATGCATCCTTCTTTGTTAAGATTTTGTCCCTTTCTCAGCTGGAGCCTGTTCATGGGAAAATGTGCTCTCGATTGCTCCATATACGAGGGATATCAGTTCTGAATTGTCACCATGCTTTGCGTGCAGTCACAGCCTGTTTTCCTTTGTTTCTATTGACTATCAAGCGCTTTTAACTGATTACATTTTTTTGCGCGTTCTCGACAGCGCCAGCAAAAATAACAGCGTGTTTCTAAAAAGCATGAACTCTTGATATACCAAATGCTTAGCCATGACATAATGCACGTGTTGCATGAAGAAATAAGTAACAAGGAGAAGACAGCGTCTGTAGGAAGATTAAAGTGTAGGTGAGAAAGAAACCTATCTCTCGTCTTTGAACTTTGAGAGCTTTTGGGGCTCTCTGATATAAGCACACGATACGATTACTCTACGCATAGGTTCTAAGGTGCGCGCACTAGGCTCACCAACAAAGTTGTGCTGAGATCAGAATGCTTATCTGAAACGCACCTGGTTTTCCGGTGCTGGCCCAGGAACTGAAAGTGGCTCCAATGCGCTGGCCGTATTCTAACCGCGGGCCGCCGCATCGGCAGCACGACGTGCGGCAGCCTGCATCGGGCGTTCTTCGCGAAGTTCGTGCTGCTCGAGGCACTGGAAGCCCAGCAGTCTCGCATTGTGTGTGATGCGCCTGCGGCCGCCGAACTCGATCACACCATAATCCGACGAACTGGAACTGCTGCTACTGCTGATGTGATTGCTCGCCCACGCATGTGAGATCACGCCGTTAAATTCGACCTGGACTCCGGTGCGGCTGAACATTGTTCTGCTGAGAAAGCGTGCTTTAGAAAGAACGACTTGCTCTGGAAGACGTCAACCGGTTCATCAAGGTAAATTTCTGCTCGGCACTGGCGGCGCCGTTGCTGAAGATTGTGCGCTGCGTGGCACGCTCGAAAGGCTGTGCGCGACAATTCGCCTTTTTCTTCTTTCTCATCTGACCCGACAATCACCGCTGCATTTACTTGCTTGATTGCTTGCTTGTTCCTTTCTTTTGTGGCTCTCACCCACTAAGGGGGATTGGCCAAGAAGCCCGTGGTTAATGCAAGTCAATACCTTCAGATTTTCTAGACTAGGGGAATATGATTACTGTGTTTTGACTGTCAAATTAATTTGGCGCAATGTAAAAAAAGAAAAAAAGGGGGGGAGAGAGAAATAATAAAATTTGTTGAATACCTGAGGTGGAATCGTTATATGAAATTCTTCTGAAAGTTGAATCACTGCAGTGTATCAGCTAAATAATAAGTGGTAGTGTGGCTAGTAAAATTTGAGAGCTGATCGCTGACTCAGCAAGGTAATCTTCTTGCGTTATATACGAATTCGCAGAGAGCCCCGCAGATCTTCCGGTCGCGGTGTCCCAATGAAGCTGCCCCAAAAGACAAAATATTGGGAGTATTAAGTGATATTCCTAGTTTTTAAAATAAAATTTCGAAGCAGTTTTTTCTTTGATTTTTGAAACGGCGACTTGTGATAAAAAATGGTCGATATGTTCAGGTTCGTTACAGCTTGAGCAAAGAGGGGATGGCACCAGACCAGACCTGTTTAAGTAGAAATGAAGAGGTGGTACGTAACGTAATTTTGTTATCAACGTAATTTTGTTATCAAGACTTCCAATTTACGCGTGGGACACCATTTATTATTCCATGTGAAGTGCAGGTGCGAGAAATATGGATTCGGTATCAAGATTTTTAATGAGTCTTCAAGAAGGGAAAGTTCTCTAAACCTCGCTGTGGTTACATAAGCTGTAGGAGGCATCATTGGCACAATCGGAAGATCAAGAGATGTTCGCGCAAGTGTGTCAGCCATCTCGTTTATAAATATACTACGATGGCCTGGCACCCATATCATTCGCACGAGACGAATGTTTGCTGGGAATAATGATTTAAAAGTTTCTAGTACTGCTGATGTCCACGACGATGATAAAAATGAACACACGGAAAACGAGTCAGACACCATCACAGCTGTCGAATGAGTCGCAGGAAGTTTACGAATAGCTAGTATAAATGCCAATAATTCTGCTTCAAATATTGGTGTATAATCTGGGAGGCATAATGAAAATGACCAGAATAATGAGATAGAAAAAATACCCACACCTGCCTTCTCGCCACTCATAGATGCATCCGTTGCAATTACTATATTAGTACCTAATTGAGACAGGTGTTGTTCTGATAAACCAATGAAATATTTAGAGAGCAAGTGTTTAGCGTTCATGGGGAAGATATCGTCAAATGTTTTTGCACTTGGCCGATTGGTTTGACGGATGGTGTGATCTCGAATATATTAACATTTAAAGCATCTAGAAGTGTTTGAACAAATAGAACTTGGGGTTTATATACACGGGACCAATGCTCATTGAAGAAGACACCAGGCTCGGCAAAGAATACAAACTGTTGCCTTTTTAAAAGGATTCAGGAAGTTTTAATTAGGTTTTTACTCTTAAAATACGAAATCTGCAATCTGTAAGCAAGGGTGGGTATCCGAGCTTCTTGATACAAAACATTGGTGGCTGTGAATTTTGGCACACCTAAACAACTACGTAGAGCTTCCCGCTCTAAGAGAATCAGGGGGTTTATTTTGTATGCTGGTCCAACAGAGAATAGTACACATCCGAATTCAAGAATCAGATGAACGTACATGCGATAATTCATGATCAGCGTGTCTCTGCGAAGACCGGAACGGAGGCGGCGAGCCTACCTATCATTCCAACAGCGCGTGTAGCCTTAATTTTAATATATTCAATGTGGTCACGCCAGCTCAGTTTTTGATCGTACAGTACACCCAGATATTTATTACAGTTAACCTGGGGAATTATTTCTTGATGGTACTGAAGAGAAATAGTAACTAGTGCGTCCAATGGAAAAACTATTATAGCACTTTTAGTTACGTTCAGGTTCATATGAATTTTCTGAAACCAGGTTTTCAATGTTGCCAAATAACACTGTAAAGTCGAATGTAGTAAATAAACATCGCTATCAGATGCAAAGAACGCGATATCATCTGCATAGACATATACTTGTACCTTATCACTCAGTGATATTGAACTTAACAAAATGTAAAATAGCACAGGCGTTAGAACAGAGCCTTCAGGAACACCTCTCGTTTGGCTATACTTCGGCGTGGAAACAACTCGTTGAGAGCAATAAAACTTTCTGTCTTTAAACATTCGTATATCCAATTTGTTATGTGCTGCAAAACGTAAGCTCTTTTAGGACATTGATAAGAATAGGATGTTTAACACTCTCATATGCCTTGGCTAAATCAAGGGTTACTAGGGCCGCATATTGTCGTCTGTGCCGAGCAAGCTTTATACGAGCCTCTCAATCAACATGCGCCCACCATATAGAGTAACCTGGTCTAAATCCAATCTGGCACTCACTGAGTATCGCATTATCTGTTATGAACTTCGTAGCTCTAATGTAAAGTATTCTTTCTATTAACTTAACTACGTGTGATGTTAAAGCGATTGGCCTAATGCTATCTATCTGCATTCCTAGTCCCTGTTTTTTTAAGAAGCGGTTTATTTTTGCAAGTCTCCAGTCAGGAGGTTTCCAATTATTTTCAAGTGAATAGTTGACAACGTTAAGGAGGTCTTCAGGAGAGATGTCGAATAATATTTTTAACATTTCTGAAGTGACGCCATCTGGTCCAGGAACAGAGGCTGACCAGAGGGCAGGCCTCTGGCCCGGAGAAGAAACAGACATGAAATAAGAAGTTACACTTATCAATGCACTAAAACAGTTGCGGAATAAGAGGTAGATCTAATAAATTAAAAGTAACCACCGGCTACTTGACCGCAACCCTGAGGATGGAACAAGGAACGCAGGCGCAGGCACGAACGAACGCGGTGGTTGCTGCGCTACCTCATCATCTTCTTCCAGCTGCAATTAGTTTTCTTTACCTTATTTTTATTCATTACTTCTTTTGCTTTTGCTACGTGATCTTTTTCTGAATAAACATTGGCGCAGTTCATAATAACAGCACTTTCACAATATTAAGGTTTAGCTGGAGGCCACTGCATCTTAGTGAAAAACACCGAAGACTACTTGTAGATAAAATCCTAGAAGTTTAAGAAAGTAATCAGTCTCATTATTTTTCTGAGTAAGATGGCACCGATTTAATGGCCAGGATGACATAGCTGAATGACACAATCCAACATGATAATCACGGCATGCGTGTCATATAGCAACATGACTGCATGCCACACTCATGATGTGCTCGGCGCCGTTTCACCAGCTTCACATATATCAAATTTGGTATTACGTGACGTCAATGGATGATGATGGTATCTGACTGGCGCAAACATGATAATCATGAGATGCGTGTCAAGTGTGAACTAGACTACACGCCGCAGTCAAGGTGCCCATAAATTTCGACGTGATGTGGTGCACGTGCTCGCCGGGGCTCATATCGTCGCGTCATGTAAGAACATGGCAACAAACCACGGTCATAGCGCGCTCGCGACCGTTTCGCTCACACCAAACATACTAAATTTTGTATAACTTGATGTGGATAGACAACGGTGGTAAAATACACAGCCAAACATTATATTCATGACACGTAAGTCATGTACAGCATCATCTAGATCAGCCAAGTAAAATTGTGTCAATATTAAGGCAACATTGGGTCAATTGTGCAATTTTAAAGCAGACACCGATGGATAAATGGATGGATGCACGCACGGATGGACTGACAGATCGACAGACAGACAGAAAGACAGAGAGACAGACAGACAGACAGACAGACAGACGGACAGACAGACAGACAGACAGACAGACAGACAGACAGACAGACAGACAGACAGACAGACAGACTGGCAGGCAGGCAAGCAGGCAGGCAGATGGACGCACGGACGCACGAAAGAACGAACGGATTCACAGATGGACGGGCGGATGGACTCATGGACATACGCATGGACCGACAGTCTCAACGGACCAACACGCGGACGAATGAAGGCACAGGCGGACGGACGAACATAAGTGTGGATGAACAAATAGACCCTTCGCCCCACTCATCATTGTTCACTCCATGGATATGCTGTAATTGTCTCATTCTATACGTTGGTTCGGTCAACGATGGCGATGCCAACTTTTAGCGACGAAGCTACCTAGCGCCCCCCTACTAGAAGAGACACTCCACAAAACCCTGACCGAAACTGAACACCTGCACAACAAAAAAACGAAAACTTGTATAAAAAACAAATTTATGTGTATATGCCTATTCGACATCACAATACATGACCACCCACGCCATTCGTCTAACCGTCCTTTCGTCAATTCATCAATCCATCCGTCCATCCATCCGCCCGTGTGTCCTACCAGCCCATGCATCCGTCGATACGCCCACCTGTCCACCTGTACGTCCTTTATACTAGTTGTCTACATAAACGTAGCCATTAAGAACTTTAAAACTCTGAATTTTTCCTAACGGCCTTCAAATAACATTACCATTGTCTGTTCGCACCATTCCTTGGTTGATATAAACCTTAAGTGTTCGTGCATAGCGCTTAACTAATGTTTATCTGATCCCGACATGATTGCAGTATCGTAGAAGTACATGCGTCATGTTTATAAAAACGAATAGGTATATCACTCCACCCCTGATAGAGCTCATAAACATTGTGGTGTATTTGAAAAGCAGTTGTGAGACCTGGCGTGACTCTGTGGTCCATTGCCACGCATAACGCTTGTTGCTGGATTCCGGCTGGGACAATGAAATTTCTTCTTGATATTCATCGTTTCAAGGCAGCCGATGTCAGATTTTCTATGACGCTCGCGCATGCATTAAAACTACTCATGTGTTCTCTTCTTTTTTGGGTAGATATTATTTTCAATCACCTGAGGCGCGTAGCCGCACACCTGTGGCTCATACCCACCTCTAGGTATGTTCCACTGGATGAAAGAAAGTGCTGGACGACGTATGCGTCAGGCTTGGGACAATATTGAAGTGAGAACTGTTATGAGATCATAACTATGGTCAAGCGTGGCACCGTGAATGCCCGCCGACACTACCGCCGCCGCTGCCGCAGGTGTCCGTAACCAGTATTGAAGAAATAGGAAAACAAAACCTAAAAAAAAACGCCAGGCCTGCGCGGAAGGCGCAGCACAGTCACAGCGAAAGCTAAAATAGCGGCTTTTCAAAGCCTTTTCAAAACACTCATTGGGTAATACTGCAAGCTCACTTGCTTGATACCCACTAGAACATTAATAATAAATTTGTTCGGTAGCAGGCCGACATTCGCTATGCTATTTTTCGTCATTCTTCTGAGAAGCGCGGTATCCGCTTAACACTTGCAAGGAATATATTGCGTGCCAATTGTTAATGCAGTGGCTGACGACGATGAGAAATTATGACTGAAGTGGGTATGTGCCAAAGCTAATAAGGGAACAAGAACAAGCGTTTGTAATGCGTTGGGGCATTGGACGGCGCACCCGTTATGCTAATCGCATTGTGCGACGACTGGTTTTTCTTTCGCTTCTTTAAAACGCTTTATAAGTCGTATTAACGCAATTTATTTTCCAACATCAAGCCTGCCTAAGGCAAGTTTCCAACAAGTCAAAGCACCGGCGTAGCTCAGTGGTGGATTACTGAGCTAGCACCCAGAGGTCCTGATTTCGATCCCCATTGAGTCATTGGTTCTAGGTTTATCTTTCAATTTCGCGTGATGTGGTTACGAACACCGGTGGCGGTGGTGGTAGACAACTGCGCGTGACACGAGTTGTGATCTCATAAGCGCAGTGGGGCTTTAACACGGGTCCACAGCTTTTCAGTATTCTACCACTCAGCCACGTCGAATGTTAGGACTTATGCGCGAATTTGCCTAGACAGGCTTGATGTCGGGGAAACAATCGCGCTCACATGAGTAATAAAGCGTTTTAGAAGAGAAAAGGAACAGCCAGGCGTGCAATTCACCATACCATTATAGAAGCTTGTTCTTGATCACTTAAGACATGTGGCGTATACCCACTTCAGGCATATATCCTCTTCTTCGTCAACCACTGCATGACCAATTGGCACAAAATTCCTTCCAAGTTTTGGTGAATACCACGCTTCTCAGAAGAATCACGAAGGGAATACCCGCCTGCTACCAAAAATTATTATTAATATTATTGCTGTAGGGGGTCTAGCAGCAAGTGTGTTTGCAGCATTTACCCAATGATTGTTTTGAAAACACTCTGAAGAACCGCCCTTTTAGCTTGCATTGTAACTGTGCTGTGCCTTACGCGCATATTTGGCGTTTTTCCCGTCATAGTGACAGAGTCCTATCTGGTAAGTCATCTTACCCTCCTATACTAATTTTGGTTTACCATATATTAAAGGGTTGATCACGAGAGCATCAATTGTAGAAAGCTATATAGCAAGACAAATACGTAGATGACGCCACAGATGCTTGCTGTACTGGAAGAAAGGCTTGTCATTTGAAAATCTGCACAAACGAAATTTGACCCAATACATGATTTCAATCTATAAATCTCTGGAAAGGCAAGGACGTAGATGATACAGGTTTTCTACTTTTTTCTGTACTCTACTAAAAAAGTTCAATTTTAATAGGTTAGTATGCGGATGGAACGTTGTGAGGTTTCGATTGTGACTATTTCTTGTGAGCTTTGTTGTTACGATTGAAGTGTACCTATTATATCCGCATTCTTTAAACATGTTTCTTTAAGCGTAGAAGCACGGCAACAAGAGGCAGCTGGAAACTTGCGATGATAAATTCAGCTGGGGGACCATGCATGGCCCACGACCCTCTCCCCGACTATGTCACTTGCCACCGCTTTTTTGTTTCTCTGAATTGGAGGAGGGAATATACCAAGCATACCCAGATCAGCGCGATCGGTTTGAGTCACAGCCTTGGCAAATGCAAGGTCACAGCAACCATGCCCTGTTTGCGAATCTGATTGTGCTCCTCTAGATGCATAACTAATAGGATCACATATAGCCAGTGGGTATGGGTCTGACCAGTGTTATGTAATATTGAAATATTCTCAATGGGTGCATGAAGAAGATGATGTCGAGGCAGTAACACAATCTTTTTTCATTAGTGTGAACAGTCTTGGGAACGAAATCACTGTTTAAGCATAAATTAAATATCAATATTTATCTAAAAAAATGAAAATACCCTTCCAAATTTTATTCACGCACTTTTTTCCTCATTTGAACGTCGGGCTGCCTTTGCAACAACGTATTGATTATCATATGCGGCGAGTGTCTTATTGTTCATTGGCGTGTTTTCATTTTTTTGTTTTACTCAAATCCTAGTGTAATTCAGGCTAAACGGTAAAAATGTTTGGGTCTTCTGTGATAATTCTTGCTCTCAAAAACAACGCAAATCTTTAAAAATAACTTTAGTGGTTATACTGTCAATAGTCTTTAAATTGATTTCTTAGCGTACTGCAACCACTTTGAGCATCTATCTATCTATCTATCTATCTATCTATCTATCTATCTATCTATCTATCTATCTATCTATCTATCTATCTATCTATCTATCTATCTATCTATCTATCTATCTATCTATCTATCTATCTATCTATCTATCTATCTATCTATCTATCTATCTATCTATCTATCTATCTATCTATCTATCTATCTATCTATCTATCTATCTATCTATCTATCTATCTATCTATCTATCTATCTATCTATCTATCTATCTATCTATCTATTCTATCTATCTATCTATCTATCTATCTATCTATCTATCTATCTATCTATCTATCTATAAATTCACGTACGTCTGGGTGCTCTCACGATCGCCCCCTTAACTTAGGGTAAACCAAAATTAGGGTGGGCGGGGGTAATATGGTTTGATGAATATGACTCGCTGGTCCTGACACAAAAAATTTCACAATGACGTCACGCACGCTATCAAATCCTTCTCGCCACACCTCCTTTTTTTCAACTCGTGAGCGTTAGGCTGGAATTGGCAACGTGGACACTGCGAATGCAAATAATAAATGCTTGTGTCTCAGCAGAGGAATCGAAGTCAAGCAATGTGCGTGTATATAAAGTGTTCTACTACAGAGCCACGCAGGTGCTCTAAATTTTTTGCAAGAAGAGCCTAGTTATCGTGAAACCCCAATTCTGGTTCCAGTGTTGGCTCTCCAATTTCTTGCATATATTTAGCGCCCCTTCGTAATGTTTCGCTGAATAAAAAAAATTGGCCCCGTATCTGCCTGGTAATCTGCAAATGTCATCAAAAGACGACAGTCTTGCGCCTGGAAAGATTGAACAAAACGTTCATTCGATGTTCTGCGCAAGAAAATTGGTCATAGATACTCTGGAGGTGCTGTGTTAGAGTGCCTCGAGTGTGCAGCGGAGAGGAACAAGCGCATCAAGTGACGTCACACAAGAGACGTCAGCGTCATCTGGCAGTTTTCTTGGAAAATGAAACGCGTGGCGCAGAGACGGGTGTGCGTTCCCGTCTCAGAGGTAATAAGGTGCAGAACGCAAGGTGACAGGTAGGCGCCATCATCTCAGCAAAGCTTAGGAAACACTCGCCTTTTCGTGCAAGCGTTGCATGATAAGCACAGCGTAATAGGCGCTACGGTTCTTAAAATTACTTTTCTATGCGTTTTCTAGTAAGAGACGCACTTGCAGAATATATACGTGATCTTATGCTGCCCCAGACATGCGCAATAATTGTTTTTTAATTGACAATTACACAATTATAAATGCTGAAGATTGAGCAACATTAGTGGGCGTTGCGGACGGGGTCGGCCGTTTGGGATATCCACTGGTGCCGTCTAAATTGTCCAGTACCGTTAAGGGTGGACAAACAGACAACCTGAAAGACAGACAGACAAAATTTTGGCGTCGAAGTTTCCTAAGAAAGACTATCCTCTTTATAAATTACAACAGAGTCAGCTTCTATCAGCATACTTTGCACAGCATTGATTCCCAAGTTACGTGGGATCTGCCTTTGTTTAGGGCGCTAGCGGATGGCCAAATGTATGTCACGAAATGATCTTCATTTGGTATTGCAAAGCGCCAATACTGTGAAAGCATTCGAGTAATTCTACTACAATGAAGCATTTTGTAAAGGACACTCCAAAAATTCAGAAAAATAAAAGGTGACCTCGCGCGGCCCGGCCTCCTGAAAGTTTCGCAGTGCTTGCGGAGCGAAAGTATTGAACGCAAATGCACCCACTCGCACAGCAGCGCATTATGTGGGTTCCGCCGGCAGTCATCAGCTGCGGGGACATCTGCGAGCCCGCGCTCAGCACACTAGCCACTATATTTCTAGACACTGTAGCAGAGCTGGCTCACAAGCAAGTCCCGCCTAGACTTCTTCTGTGTGTAAAATTGCATGTTATAAGGTGTTAAAACTTGTAATAAAGAATAATTGAATGGTTCATGGATCTTTCGAGTTTTGTTAGAAAAACCAAAAATTTCAGCTGTCTGGAAAAAAAGTTTTGTATGCCCGGTTGGGCAGCCCCCCCCCCCCCCTCACCAACGTGGACGTCGATAAACACATTGTAGCAATGCTCTTACTTTTAACTAAATTTTAATAAGCGGCTTCTCTTTTATTCTACTAGCATTCCTGCGTCCAGCCCAGCCCTCACAGACGAGCAACTGTCGGAGACAAATGAGTCCACAAGTCTGCGTTTAAACTCTTCTTTTCGTTTCGCGAAACTAGGAAATCAAAGGAATGGCGTGCTGTGTCGCTCTATGGCGTGCTGTGTCGAATGACGTGCTATGTCGTGCTGTGTCGCTGTGTCCGGACTTCCTGATGAGCCATTTTACAGCACGTACGCAAAGCGAGATTGAATGAAAACGTATATTACAGGTACACTGTGAAAGTGAACACTCTCATCATTTTTTACACGTTACTCCCACTTAACAGCGTCTCTTAACAGTGACTTGCTCAAGAAAGTCTTACTCATGAAAGCCCCTGTCATCTCTCAAAATGACTCCAAAATCTCAATCACTAGCCACCTTAAGCATCAAATTGAAATTAGCACCATTTGGTGACCTTCCATTCGGGGCAATGAGGGCCACTTCATGAACTTGGTGAAGATAATCATCCTCGACTGGCTCTCCCTACGATAGCGCTATAAGGTGAATGCACCTGTGTGTACAGGTGTGCACAAACTGACTTCTCAGCAACCGCTATCGACTGCTACAGCTGATGTCATGCTTAAGCGAGTAAGTAAGGCCCACTCGTGAATCCAGTCAACGGCCGATCCCAGGAGATGCCAAAAAATGTTCTGGTAACAACGTTCGGTGAATTGCGAATCCTCGTAAGCCGACCATCTTGGTCACCATCACAAAGCTTTCACAATCTTTTTGTTTTCATCTTTACCACCGAGGATTAACGAAAACGAGGGGGGGGGAGGAGGGGGGCTTGAAGGAGACAACAAGAGCTCATTGGGACAGTTCTGGATTAACGCAGAATACATCCGCCAAGATTTTTGCCACGTGTGCATAGTATTTACTCGATTCCGCACACAATGCAAGCCTGAGATCTTGACGCAGACTTCTCTAAAGTTCTCTTCACGGAAAGTCCACTTCTTGATTGCAGACGTCGGTAGCGATGGCAGTGAGGTTCAGGAAGATTAGCAGTCCTTGGACACCTGCTCGCTTCTCGTCTCAGAGGTAATTGTCCAGAGTATGTTTGTTTGGGTGGAAATTTCCGTCAAAATTGTGAAACATGGTAGAAAAAAGATGTAGTCTTCTCGCCTTTTTTGAAAAAAACCTCTGCGGCCAACGAGCCGTCGGTGCACTCAGTGTAATCAACAGCTACCAGCAATAGCGCACAAAGCGCGAACAACGCTGCCCCAAGGGTGCGACAGACCATGGCTCTTGTTTCATGCGGTGGTGGTCGCAGAAAGCTTCCGCCTGAGGGGCTTACCGACCATGGTTTATTTGACTGGTTGTCTTGCCTTGTCTTGTCTTGTCGCCCAGAAGATCTTGGCTCATACCCACAAGAGGGATGGGGCACACTTTACCTTATAATGGAAATTTTCACACAACGCTTGCTAAAGAAGAAAGAAAGTAAATAAGAACAATAGTAATGTTCCTTTAAAAAGGTGAGAAGTGCAGAAGAATTCTATAAACCAGAACATATAAAACAAATGAGCAAGAATGAAGAAGGGGGACAAAGAATCGGATTTATCTGGCACTACCACAAGCAGCGTATCCTTCCAGATGCCTGAAATAATTTAAATAGCGCTGACAGCATAGCGTGGCGGCTCGCACCCAACTGACTTGCTCCAAACGATAAAAGGGTGGATGTATTAACTGTCAATTCGAGCATACCAATCGGTCTCTCAAGAATTATTCGGCGCAGTTAAGCGAAGCGGCAGCACGCGAGAACAAAGTGATCTATTCTTTCCGGTTCATTGCAAACAGCACATAGGTTAGTGAATGAAAATTTTGATCTGTGGAGATAAATATTTAACCGAGGAAACCTACAGGAAAGCTTTTGAGGGTCACCTCAAATTGACAGGAATTGCATTTTGTGGTCTTCCATGTGAATTGCAAGTAGCGAAAATCTTCAGATTTTAAGAGCAATTTTTTGTTGATTTTTAATATATGCAGGCGTTTTAATCGTACGGCTGTAATAAAAGAAAACTGTGGAGCTGCTAGTAGCATAGCTAAGTTTAAATATGCCGAAGCGAGTGAGTCAGCAGTTTCATTTAGTGGAATTCCAGCATGCCCGGGGATCCAAAGAAACCGAATTTCTGTTCGGCTACGAGGTACGAGTGACCAAAATACCCTGAGAAGAGGAGGCTGTTTTGTGGACGTTAAATGTGTACAAACAAACAAAGCATCCGAGGTAATAATAGCTTTTGATTGCTGATAACATAGTTTTTGAAGATCCAATGTATTAGCCAGGAATTCTGCGAGATATATTGACATGAATTCAGGCAATCTGAGCGCAAAAGAAGAATTAGGCTGATGAGAAATTGACTTACTGCAGCCTTCTAAAGATTTTGCGTCGCATCCGTCGAAATTACTACGTAATTAGAAACATGACTAGATGGTCTTGAAAGAAGCCGCCCAGAACATTCTTTGGAAGTAACTTGGCGTTTTTCGTACAAATGTAATCAAAAACTTAGTCAACTGGTATCGAGCATAGGGTTCTGCGAGTCAAAGGCTGAAAGGAAACGTGAAAATTTGATAAGAGACTCGAAGAAATTGAATTTGGGTCTTTGATAACGACTCCACGGGCGCTTAAAGAAAGAAACTGGATATTTGTGGAGACTGTCTGTCAATGGGAGAGGGGCGCGTTGTAGAGTTTTAAAAAATGGTTGCACAATAAGCTGTCAAAATCTTGCATCAAGTGGAATTATGCGAGCTTCCAAATAAAGCACGCTATTCGCCACACACCTAGATAGCCCGAGACAGAGCCGCAGAGCTTGCCTTTCTAGCTATATAATAGGTTTGAATTTTTACTCACCACTTCCGGAAAACAAAACGCAACCGAACTCCAGAATTAAGCGTACGTAAAGTTTTTATATCATAAGTAACGTATCGCTGCGCACTCTGAATTTCTATAGCAAAACCGGCGTAGCAATCCTAAGACAGTTTTTGCTTTACGGGTGGTTTATTCTATTTGTTGTTGCCAATTTTAATTGTCCACGTAAACAATGCCTAGATGTTTTAGTGCCGTTTTTTGTAGAATCAGATCGTTTCGATAATGAAGTGAAAAAAAAATACGGGAAAGGGTGGAGTAAATGCAAGCAGGGATGTTTGCTAACATTAGGTGACAAAGACAGCCCGCCAAGCCCTACCTCAAGCTCATTTTAATACGACTGGAAGATTTGGTTGTGATTCGGAATGGCGTAGACACCCGAAGGTAATTCTTCATCTGGTATTCTTTGAACGTGCACACCGTTACGAGCGGCAGTGATATGTAGCGATTCCGACTATACATAATAAAGAATGATAACAAACAGTGTCGGCCTGAAACATCCCGTGGTCTTGCTGTTTCGTTATATGTTGCTTCGAAAAACTCCTTGCTCTTATATGCCTGTCTTCTCCACGGCTGTTGACCTGCCTTCTATGTTGCCAATTTTTATAATTTGGAATTATCAAGATCGCATTACTCTAAATACACACAAATTGTCAGTTTTGATGCGCAGATTCCAAGGACACTTAAACGGCATATGTGAAATTTTTGCTTTAGCTATTGAATTTTTAATTTATGAAAAAATTGTTATAGGAAAACGAGACAGTTGCTTCTTGAGCGTCATTCTCATGGAGATTAGGGTGTTTTTTTAATGAGAAGAAGACGGGCAAGCCATGGCGTTGGTACACGGGCAGCGACTGGTTGGTTTTCGTTGCCGCTCCGTATGTCCTAAAAGCCAGCCTCCACATCGCGACGTTTCTTAACAACGCGGTGCAATTCGGCGAGCGTCCTTGCTGGTTTGATTGGCTAAGTATTTGGTAGGCTTCTTGTCTTATAGTATCTTTAGTGCCTTATCTGTCATTTAAAGCTGCATCAGCTTCTTTTTCTTGTTTGGCTTATTCGAAGGCGTAGTGATGTCCACGAATTCTTTTGGTCAGGACCGTTCCCCATGGACGGACTCTCTGTGGCATGATGACCTTCCTCTTGACATGTTTCTCCGCAGTGGTGTGATCAGCATTCCCGTCGCGCTAGTACCTACGGGTGGTCACTTCATTAAGTTAAATAACGTCAAGACCATTCAAGAACACCTTCACGCATTGTACCCTATCTACCAGATCATAACTGACGTGTGGCAGTATGGTCGTGGTGGTATAGTATGCAGATCGGCAGACCAGGAATATGTAAGAGACCTTTTCAAATGTTCGTCCGTCACATCGACTCCGGTGAGTGCGGTTGTTCCTCCTCATCTGGCTTGCACAAAAAAATCGTACAAAGTGTATACGTGCCGCTTAGCCCTGCTGAAACTCTAGAAAAGCTCTCTTAGGCAGGTGTGGTGGCAGTTTATTGATGCAGTCGAGTTGTAGACAACAAGCGCGTCGCAACAGAGTCCGTGATAGCGACTTGTGCTGGCACCTCATGCCCTTCTGAGATTAAAGCATGGCCCCTGGTTTTCCGAGTAGACAAATTGGCATCTCTTCCGTTAGAATGCCGGAACTGCTGGAGGTTCGGACATAGTGCCGGTGGCTGTATTATTAACGGGTATTATTAAGGAAAGAGAGTATTACTATGCTGGCGTTACTGCACAACAAACGTTCACGGAGACGAGCATTGCACAAGTAGTCAAAGTAGCTGTTGAAAAAGCTGTGGCTAGGAAGATAGAACAACTAGTTGTCAGCATTTCCAAATGTATTCCTCAAGTCGTAAGCGATCAAATTGCTAAGCTTATATCCCCGCAATCAAGCGGTCCTCTGGAATTATATGTACACCTTACCGTCAATAGGGTAATAAGGTGGGGTACCTCTGATAGCTGCAATGACTCCAATTCATGCTCATAGGCTGATGGTCAGGAACCAGTGCTAAACTTGAACGTATCTCCTGGTGTGGAAATTGATGCCCGTGCTCAAAAACGTAGCTGATCCCCACTCAACCATGCAAAACCGTCTTCCCCACAGGCAAAATAAAAAAAGAATCCGGCCAGCAAATTTGGGAAGGAGAGTATTTTAGAAAAAGTTGTCTCTGCAACGATAACTGCGACAAAGTAGCGTATCTTTAAAAATTTTGCAGTGGAATTGTCGTCCGATATTTGGTGCAGTATTTGGTGCAATATTTGGTGTAAAGCAGTAATATTACTGTGTAAACCAGTAATATTACTGGTTTACACAGTCTCAGTTCTCTGCTGAATCCTGATTTATTTTTCTACAGTAAATTTGGCTTAATCCACACAACAGCTTTTATGTCAACGATTACCGATCATTTAGGCTAGGCCGCCCTTCGAGAAGTGGTAGAATAATGACAGTATTATCAAACAGCCTTTGTCATGAAGCCTAAGTAACGTTAAAGCTGCTGTCACGGAAATTTCAAACTTAGGTATAAAGATTACTCTGTCTTCTCGTCAGACATTTAAAATAGTTAATGTTTATTTTCCGTCCGGCGTACATGATACCAGACCATTGGCCACCCTATTGGGCACGTGTGGAAGAAATAATTCATCAGCAGGAGTTTCTAACGCTCATCAGTGACATGGGGTGTAAAAACTGATGCATGCGGAAGCCGTTTGTGGGACTGGTCCTAAGATAATAACCACACCTGTTTAAGTTCAGAAGGCCCAACGTGCTTGAGAGGTAACACATGTTTCTTCATTGGATCTTGCTTTGGCAAGCGTCTGCCTGAATGTTTCGCGTCTGTCCGTAGTTAACTGCACAACAAACAGCGATCATTTACCGATTACTTTTAAACTAAGAAGTCCGGTAGTATACGTAGCTTTCATTGTACGTACGTTTATACTTTAAAAGAAATTTAGAGTGTTTGCTTTCTTCACTAAGTGTTCTATCAGATACGAACACGAAGTCAAAAGTTATGAACATATGTGCAGTTCTACAGAATTCCCGCGAAAAATCTGAATTTACGATCACGTCTGTGAAGCAGAACGGTAAATCGCCGTGGTGGAACGATGAGTGTTCCAGAGAGTACAGGCGAAGAAAATTAGCCTGGAAAAAACTGCTATTTAATTAATGCACTCAAAAGTGGAAGGATTACCAGTTTTATGCTGGAGCTTTTAAAAGAATAGTTTCGCTCCCAAAACAAAGTTACGGCATTTGAACGTTTGAGTATCTATCTAAATCAAACAACAAGCGCGCACTTTATAGATTTCTTCGTAAAAAGAAAATGATACCGCGAGCTATGAGCACACAGTCTAATATTTTGTCTCCATAGGAAATCAAAGATTCTTCAGATACATTGTTAAGAGTTAGCACAGCGCTTTTCTTCCAAGTTATCCTCACCACCAAAGCATGCCCCAAGTGTCATTACTTCAATGAAATTTCCAGTTCTGGATTAACAAAGGTAGTAAATAGCATTCAATCAGTGACTTCGGGTCATGACGGAGTAATGTCGGCTATGCTAAAATTGCTAAATAAAGAATATCGAGAGATTTTATTGGAGGTTATCAATTTCTCAATAAGAATGACATGGCTCCATCCGGCTTGGAAAATAGCTAAGGTGGCACCACTGTTTAAAAATCCTGATAAAGGGTACGAAATTGAAAGCATTATGCCCATTGCTCTAACCTATAATTTTGTGAAATTGATTGAGCGAGTGGTAAACATCCGTATAATAAAGTTCATTAAGGAGAAAGTATTCAAAATCCATCTCTAATTGGCTTCAAATCAGGGTGCTTGATATGGCATGCACATATATATATAGAGTCGGATTTGGTTAGCTCGGCGTGAAAGAATGTATGCCGCATTAGTAACGTTGGACATCGGGAAAGCGTATGACAGCGTTGAGCATCAGTTTTAGTTAAGAAGTTGCACAACATGAAGTTCCCAAATTACATCACGGCTTAAATTGAGTCGATTTTGTGTAATCAGGCATTCTTTTGTTCCCAAAGCGGCATTTCTTCGTCTACGTACGCGCAAACACGAGGCGTTTCGCAAAGGGCAGTCTTTCTCCTGTAATATTTAATATACTAATGAGTTCTATACCACGGATTCAAAATGTATACACATATGTTTATGCGGATGACATCGCATTTTGCGCTGCGGTCGGCAATATTCACAATCTATATCAGGTGCTACAGTCATACTTATCAGCTCTAGAAGGGTGGCTTGATGAAACACACCTGCATCTGAGTGTGCAAACACGCTCCATACTGCCATTTCCTTTGAAAGATCACATTCCATTTTCTCTTTTTTATCGTCATAAGAATACAGACTAACACGTACATAAATCTGCCCTTTCTTCACCTGATCTACCACACAGCGTACAGAGATATATGCCCGTGGTGTGGAGCCGCCCCAACACTCTTTCACATCACGTGGGGATGTGCAGAGCACAACGAAGAACATGACTCCAATGGCACATGGGAGGAATGGGAGGCGCTGCTGTCTAGCCCAGCCATGGTGGATCAGCTGCGACTGATCCGCAGAGCTGAAAGGACGGCTCGCGCCAGTGGGGCCCTTTAATAGGGGCACCAGGCTGTCAGACAGACTTCGCTCTTCACCCTGTATATTCCTCGGGGCACTGGATTTCTAGCCTATCTGTATTATGTACCTAATATAGTTTTCTTCTACTACTACTACTACTCCTACTACTACTACTATTACTACTACTGCTGCTACTACAACTACTACTAATGCTGCTGCTACTACTGCTACTACTACTACTACTGCTACTACTACTAATACTAATATCATCTAGAGCGTCTTTCGCTAGTTTAGCAAATAAAGTATCTTGGTGTGCTATACGATCGCTCTATGCCTTGGAGAAAACACATCGAATACATGACAATAAAGGGTGTTCGGGTGGTCGGTTTGTTACGCAAGATTCGTCATAGTTGATTTGGCATGCCAAGGCAAACGCTTTTATCAATATACTGCATATACGTTTTACCAGTGCTGAAATTTGGATGCATATTATACGCTGGCGCTTCTGCTTTGTGTAATAATACACAGTACTAGGCTGGGGTGTCAGCCATCTTCTTTATTTCTCAACTCTTCTTCTTCTTCGTCTCCCTCCAACCCTGCCTCACGTCCACGTACACTCCTTCTCTTTGAATGCTCATCCCTCCTGGGGTGATACATGAAAACGTTTCCAAAGATCGCAAACTCCACCACACCATCATCGTTGGTGTAATCGACCCTTTTGAGGACGCCATGTTGCACTGCGATCTGCACCATGCGATAAGGTACCGTGTACACCTGCTTTGTGCCGGGAAGGCCTTTTCTGACGAGCACCAGATTTTTCAGTTGCACCTGAGGTAGCAACGTGTTGTGGCGACGGTCAAAGTTCCTCTTCATACTTTCCCGGTATCGCTGGTAGGCTTCCGAAGTTTTTCGTTTTTCGCACAATTGCAGACGGTCTGCAATGCAAAGTTCTTGATCAGCAGGAAGCACTGGTACCTTTCAATAAGCTGCAAAATATGGGCTACAGCCGGTGCTCGCAGTGTACGACCGATTGTGATGAGCGACAGCTGCCTCCAAGCAGCACTTCCAATCACCCTGAAAACCTGGATACATTAAAATGAACTGCCTCAAATCCCGAATGACTCTTTCAGCCATGCCGTTTCCTGCAGGATGGTACGGAGCGCAGCGTCGCAATACAACTCTTCGTGACTTCGCCCAATCTTGCAAACGCTGACTGCAAAACGCTGGCCCATTGCCTGATAATACTATTTTCGTATTCTTGAACATCTCTTGACTCAAAAGAGCGATCACACTATTTGCGTCTTCCCTTCCCGGCCGTGCAGCCACTATTCTTGTGCACTGGTCTATGCCACCAGGAAAGACAGCATTCTTCTTACTCCTGCAGCCTTCTTCTCGAGCTCTGCGAAATCCTGATGAATTACTTCAAATGGCACGTAGGAATGTTGAGGCAAAACGATCTGGTCTGTTCTCTGAAGGTACTTGGCTTTTTGAACTTGACATTGATGACAAGACTGAGCATACCGTTGAACCTCCTCTTTCATGTGTTTCCACTGGAAACGCTGGCGAATCTTGTGATATGTCCTCCAAAAGCCATCATGTCCACCTGAGTGCGGGGAGTCGTGATAGAGCTCCAAAATTTGAGGCACCATTGTTTCTGGGACAGTGAACTTTCCGTTATGAAACTTAAGCTCTTCAGTTCCCTCCCACAACAATGTTGCGTTGACATTTTTATGATAAGGAATGACCGCAAGTCTTGAAAGCGCATCTGCGTCCTTGAGGTGTTCTTCAGGCCTGTGGTGGACCATGAAAGTAAACTGA
This sequence comes from Rhipicephalus annulatus, assembly GCA_013436015.1. Lineage (NCBI taxonomy): Eukaryota > Metazoa > Arthropoda > Arachnida > Ixodida > Ixodidae > Rhipicephalus > Rhipicephalus annulatus. The sequence continues at coordinate 238,094 of WOVY01003089.1, forward strand.
TGGAATTCACTCACCCACCTAGCAATTTTTCCTCGAGGCTCGGCGAGGTTAAGGATATACGTTATGGCTTGGTCATCCGTAAAGAGCTTGAAGCTCCTGCCATCCAGGTAAGGTCTAAAATAGCGTACGGCCATTAAGACTGCCAAGGCTACCTTCTCTGTAGTCGTGTAGTTCAATTGAGTTTTCGAAAAGGTGTACGAATAGTACCCGATGACCCTCTGTTGACGGCTCCATGGAGAGTCGGTATCTCTCTGGTAAAGCACTGCGCCTGTGCCATAATAAGAAGCATTGGTGTTCAGTTCAAAGGGCAACTTGAAGTCTGGAAGAGTGAGGACCGGATCCGATGAAATAATTGTCACAAGGCTGTGATAAACAAATTCACCCTCTGCTGTCCACTGAAATGGTATATTCTTCTTAGTCATTTCTGTGAGGCATTTGGTTTTGGCCGCATAATCTCTAATGAATGGCCGGAAACGCCCTGCAAGACCCAGAAATACCCCGCAAAGAGAGCAAGTCATATGGCTTCTGCATTTTTGCGATTCGTTCAACTGATTCCTGTTTTGGTTGTCTTGGTTTGGCCGTCAAATACTCTTCCAAGAAACACCACTTTACTTTTGAAAAACTCACTCTTATTGTCAATAATTTTGAGCTCGGCGTCACAAAGTGCTTGAAGTACACTAGCCAGATGGTGTAAGTGCTCTTCGTAGCGGGAGTATACTATTATATCGCCTATGTACACGTTACAAAAGTTCCCGATAAACAATCACAAGACGTCATTCATCATTTCCTGGAACCAAGCGGGTGAGTTCTTCCATCCATATGGAAGTCGGTTATACTCATCGTTGTCAAAGGGCGTGATGAGGGCAGAACATTTCTTGCACTTTTCAGAAATCGGAACTTGCCAAATCCTTTACGTAGGTTAATGCGCGAGAAAACTCTGCAGCCACCCGTGTTCATCTATGATAGAGTCTATACGTGGCATAGAACGAAAAAGCTCAGTCTGCTAATTAATTTGTTTGTAGTCCGTGCAGAGTCGAAGACTTTCATCTTCCTTTGGTGCAATGGTGATGGATGAAGCTAACGTAGACGTGGATGGACGGATAATATGCGATCCAACATCTTTTGAATCTCGTTCTGAAGCCACACTTTCTTCTCTCGTGACATAATAAAGGGCTTTTTTCTCACCCACCGTCGTATCACTGAGCTGGAATGGCACCTCGAACTTCGTAGTTGCTGTAGGATATCCTCTCAGGCACAGCAATTCCGGGTAAAGCCGTCCTAACATCTTCACCTGACGATGGTTTCCGCGGAGTCCTTGAAGGCGAAACTGCAGCGTTGATAGCGCGGCGCTTTTCTCCTGTGGTAATTTCGCCTGTTTAGTAGATATTAGGGCGAAGCGCACTGATGACTGAACGTGAAAGCAGTAGTTCATACGGAACTCTTTCGAATACCAGTGCTTGCGCAGTGACAGTGTTGCCGAGACACGATATGGTTATACAAGTCCATTTATCGTGAACATCTCGTCTTCCATCGCATCCGTGTACTTCTACTGGTTTTCCCTCTTTTACTTTCGCCCTCTCAACATATTTGCGTTAATAACAATGACGCTTGCTCCGCTGTCAACTAATGCACTCCTTTCCTTTCCATGCACAAAAACAGATCTGTACAATAGACTTGTATGAGACAAATAAAACTGCCTCTCTTGATGTCGTAGGGTGGAAGCCGAGACCCTCTCTATTTAGTTTTTTGTTACGTCATCTAGCTCTTTGCCATGGTCTGGGCGTCCTCTGGGCGGTCAAAAAGGATACGGGTGTTGCAGTAGGTCTCCAGCTTGCAAGCGGGCGTCGTTCCTCAGCTCGTGTGGCTCCGGTATTCCTTGCAACAGGTGTCATGGGTTGACGCTGGGTTTCCTAGGTTCTGGAGGTAGAGGTCTCACAATTCCTGCAGAAGCTCTCCGATCGTCTTGTGTCCTCGCATTTGTATTTGCTTCTGGAAGTCCAGACTTAAACCATGAATGATAAGCGGAACCACAGACGTCTCAGGCAAAGATGAGTCCGCCAGCTGTAGCAAGCGCCTTTTGTCATAAAAATAGCTGAGTGCAGAGGCAGACCTGTATTTGAACGTGATTGCTTTGTCCCATAGCAACACCTTGTTCTCGATGACGGAGCTCAGAAAGCTTGCTTTGCACTCTATCCATGGTTTATTGCTGTGAGCGTTGAGACGCCATTCGTACCAACTCTTTGCTATGCCCAATAGGAATATTCGCATGTTTTTCGCTTTATCTTCGTCGCCGTGCCAGTAGTTTTATTGCATGCGTACTCATAAAATGTAAGCCAGGACTCAGGACTACTAGACTCTCCGTCAAACATGTCTGGCTTCACGTGTTCGTGACCCGCTCTGCGTAATCTTTCCATCACGTTTAGAAGCAAGCGCATTAAATCATTTTGCTGCCTAATCTGTTCTAGGTGCAGTTCAAGAAAATTGTTGATAAGCTCGACGGAACGGTCAGGCGAAGCAGCGGTAGCAGGCTTCACGTCGTTTCTTACTGGTGTCAGCTCGAAATTTTTATAATCCTGAAGTTTTATGTTGATCCTCACCGTTCTTTTAGCAAGTAAATGGTCTGGAGTGAGCTTCATTTTAGTGCTTATATAGGAAACAAATGTGTCAGTGCTCACTGCTTACGAAAGAGCTAGTTTTTCTTCATCTTGAGGCATTGCAGTCAAGATCCGGATGCCACCGCATTAATTTGCTCCAATGGTGAAGTCCACCCACATCTTGAATGTCCGCACAAAAAGTATACGCGGCTGCACCAATTTGTAATATTACACAGTACTAGGCTGGGGTGTCAGCCATCTTGTTTATTTCTCACCTCTTCTTCCTCCTTGTCTCCCTCCAACCCTGCCTCGCGTCCACGTACACCTATAAGCTTTGCTCGCTTGTAATACTTCAGAGGCAATTCTTCCGTCTGTGTTTTAAGTCTTCCTAAATTTGTAACATTAAAGTCTTGTATATGGAAGCTAGACTCCCATCGCTTAAATCACGTTTCAAATTATTGTCGGTACAACCATTTCTAAAACTCTATGAATCCCCAGAAAGGCATTCCGAAACAGTTTTTATCTCCTAGCCTGAGTTGTTCTTTCGAGCATACATGCCAAGATTTCACACGCCTCAAAATTCTCCATACACAGAGCTAACTTGACACCTTAATTGCCCAAATGAGTGCCGCATCTTTCACCAGTGATAGCAACAGCTGCATCAAAATACAGTTTGACAAGATTTTTTAAAACAAGCGAAACTAATGTCGGACCGCACTTTAAATTCTATTCTGAGAAATTATCTGGTTCATTCATCAATATGGACATGAATTGTGACAGCTGCTTCGCAACTTGAAGAAAAATGTGGAATTTGGATAGTCGCCCTTATTCTAGATTGGTCATTTTCTCTACGCGTTCCAGATTTTGTACCCATTTTTGTAGCAGAGTTTCTTGCGGTAATTTTGGCTCTCCGCATATTAAACCGCACCAACTAGTTCGGCAATAATTTTAACTGAATCCACTGTCGCTGTGTTCTTCTCTCACTGCACATGACAACTGCCACTTGCTGAGTACTTTTGAATAATTAGTTACACCATATATACAGTTGGTTAAATTGGTTTGGGTACCAAGGCATAAGGGAATTTTGTTCAATAAAATGGTGGATGTATTAGCTAAGTCGTCGATAAATGGCCCATTATCCACATACTTCCACCATCTAAATTCGTTATGGGAACTAGATTTCAGAAGAAAAATATGTGAGAAGAAGTTTCTTTGCCATCCATGATAAAAACATTGAAATTTCAACACCTATATTCTCGTTGGAACACTAAGTTATGTGAAACGCGTGCAGTTAAAGTCGCAATCACAAGGCGGAGGTTTCATAATCTATATCTAATTTCTTATTTAAAACAGAGCTGGTCTGGCTGCTTCCTCTAATTCTTGGTTTTGTGGAGTCTCTGAGACATCAGAACATTATCTCTTATATTGTAAGTAATACGCTGCATTGCGCAAAATCACATTAGATGCCGTCTTCCATCTCGTAGAATTGGAGTTGACCACTCCAAGTACACTTTTTTGGGGGGGCTTTGTCTCTGGGGGTTCACTGGCGGGAAAGTGGCCGATGCCTTCCATGAGTTTATTAAAGTTTCCAAAAGATTGAGACTGTAGAACCAATATTACTACTAAATTACTGTTATTTAGCTTGAAATTTCTTTATTCATTTATTGTTGTAGGTGAAATTATGTGGTTCATTTTCTGTATTCGTTGTTACTAATTGTCTATTTCTCATTTAATTTTGCCTTTTTATAGCTTGAAAACCGTGAGCTTAAAATTAACATTATTTAGCCAAATCTCCGATCGTGGTTGTGTGCCACAGTTTTCAGGCACTTCCTTCTTTCCTTCATTTCTCTGCACAAAGTGCTGTAAACCAAGGACAACAACTCCGGCTGGAACTAACACTACTAAGATCAGTCATGAACTGACGTGAGTGCATGCGTCGTCTAACGGCTCACGAGACGGGTGCCCCCACATGCACTTCATCTCCGTTCTGAGTCACCCTCTGCGATGACGGCCCGATATTAGCAAGGCAAGCCAGTCCATCGAGTTCAACGACGTACATCTCGACAGCGCAGCCACTTAGTGCAATCGTCTGTAGGTTCGCGAAACGGGAGCCCTTACATCTACTTCAGCCCTCACATCGCCCTTCACGACGCGGCTCGGTATTAGCACGGCACATCGAGATCAACGACGTACATTTCGGCAGCACAGCCCCGTGTGTGCACGCATCGTCTGTAAGCCCGCGAGACCGGAGCCCTCGCGTCCGGCTCGGCTTCGTCCTGACTCGTCCTTCACGACGATGGCCTGATGTTCGCGAGAATCGCACGCCAACATAGAAAGCAAAACCCCGAAAACCTCCGCCTGTCGCAACAGTTTCCTGACAATGACACCTTTCCGTCCCGTGAAGACAGCGCGACCAACTTTTTTCCCGACGCACTCATCCTGCACGGACAGCCTTCGAAGCAGCAGGAACATGACATGAGCTGGTTCAGAGGCAGATGTCGTTTGCCCCACCGAGAAGCAAGGCTTCTCTCGTACCTCATAATGATACTATATTAAATACAGCAATTATAGTGCTAAGCTGAGCTACTAGGCTAATAGTTACAACAACGACTTCATATTATTATAGAGTGAATAAAAAGAAGCGAAATCAACACAGGCATCTGCTCGGGATTTTCAGTTCGCCAGTGTTTTACCTTTTACCATACGTAATCGGATTCGAACACTGATATTTCTGCATCCATCTCACCTTACCTGATTGCCATTTGACCAGGTGGAACACTGGGCATTCTAGACACCTTGCGACGCATGTCAGTTTATAGCCTCTATCTAACACAAGCATGTAACACAAAGATTCCGAAGGTGGAAACACTCCACGTTTGGTGCTGTCACATGCAAATACTAGCGGCAGTTTTGTTTCCTTTTTTGTAGTGCATAAAACAAACAATAACGGCAAATGGGAAATATATTTGCCGTTATTGCTGTTATCAGCCAGTGATAGAGAAACAGGAAATCCATTTGACTTTCGCTGGCTGATTTTTCAATAGAAGAGACGCCAAATCTGCTGCTCGGCATAAAACACTCAAAAGTTGTTAAGAAACGTCATTTCGGGCTAGGAGCCAAGTGCGACCTCATGAAACTAACTTTATTTTATCTATCCACCCATACTACACCACTTGTCCGAGCACACGCCCTCACATTCCACGCAGTCGTGCACGTGCCAGAAAGGAAGAAAGCGCTTCTTGCCAGACCGTTTCTCGCTGGTTGTTAAGGTACATACTGCTGCGACAGGTTCGCCACATTCAAGTAGCCCGCCACAATCATCGTCACCAGCACCAGCAAGACCCGGCTCGGCTGGCATGCGCCACGCGTTCATACGTTGAACAACGAGGAAGAGGAAGATAGTCGGATCTGTGCCACTCGGCTACTCGAACTTGACGACCATAGTTTTTAGAATCGTGGGCACAAGTTCGCCCTAATAAAGACGCTTGTTTTTTTTAACCTGTCGGCGTCAGCATCGCTACATTTCTGGCGGAAGTGCTGGGTTATGAATCGAAGCCCCACGAGCTCAAGACAGCGTAGCCCCGACGACCAGCGTATCAACCCCGTGGAAGTGACTCCAGTACACCAGAGGGCAAGTCGCCGTCTTCGAGGTGACTCACCTGAGTTCGGTCTTCTTCCCTTCACACCAAGGGGAATTCAAACGATGGATGCCACCACTATGACTACCCAGGTAACACCGGCACAAGTGTTCATTAGCCAACCGCACCAGCCGCCAGTTTTCCACGGCGACTCGTACGAGGATGTTGAAGATTGGTTGGACCTGTTCGAGAGAGTAGCGAGCTTGAATGGATGGGACGAAAGAGAGAAGCTCCGTCGCGTATACTTCGCCCTGGAAGACTTCGCGAAGACATGGTTTGAGAACCATGAAACCTCGTTGTCCACCTGGGAGGTATTTCGACGGCAAGCGGTGGCTACGTTCGCGAACATAGACCGGAAAGAAAAGGCGGAGGCAGCTCTTCAATCGAGGAACCAGCTAACGAACGAGAGTGCTGCTATGTACATTGAGGACATGGTCCGCCTGTTCAAGCGTGCGGATTACAACATGGCTGAGGATAAGAAGGTGCGCCATCTAATGCGCGGAGTGAAGCAAGAGCTGTTCGCCGTTCTCGTCCGCAACCCTCCGAGCACGGTTGCTGAGTTTTACTCGGAAGCGACGGCCATCGAAAAAACACTGGAACAGCGGGCTCGGCAGTACAACCGGAATCTTAACTGCGCATCTGCACAGGTATTTCCCGGAGGCGTGCGCAACGACGTTGAAGGCCTGCGAGAGCTAATTAGATCAGTTATCAGAGAAGAACTGAGCAGACTGCATATGCCCCAGACTTCAACTGCACTATCTGTTACGGACGTTGTTCGTGACGAACTGAGGCAGGTGATACGAGAGCCAGAGCGTGAGCTGCAGCCGGTTCGACCTATCCGAACATTCTCTGAGGTTGTCAGACAACCCACGGTACACAGCAATGCAGCAGTTGCGATGGCAACGACTCCTCTCCCACCTGCGGCACGCAGCGCACCTCGTCCACGGGAACCGACAGCTACCTATCTGCCCCCAGGAGCACGTAGCACACATCACGATGTGGAGCGTAGGCCCAGGAAAAGTGACGTCTGGCGTGATCACGAGCGCAGGCCTCTGTGTTTTCATTGTGGGGAAGCGGGTCATCTGTACAGATTCTGTCCTTACCGACAGGTTGGATTAAGAGGCTTCCCGTCATATGCACCGTGCCCCCGAAACGGCGAACGACCAGCGGAGATTGAGGAGTACTTGTCGACGCGCCAGAACTCGCGAACTCTACGCCAACACCGGTCACGGTCACCATCGCCTATGCGCTACCGGTCATCCAGCCCACGTACACCTTCAAGGCAGCCTGGTCATCGCTCTCCAAGTCCACACCCGGAAAACTGAAGCAAGCGACCTGTGGAGGTGAGGCCGCTGATAACGTCAGTTACGAAGATCCTCCAATTTGGTTTGAGGGTGATGACGGTGTATTTCCGGCAGATGGGTGCAGCAACGAAAACGTTACTTCAGATTTGCGGTTGAGAATGGAAGGATGGGAGCTGAATGCCTTAGTCGACACCGGTGCTGATTATTCAGTGATAAGTCACAAGATGGTGAAAAAGCTAAACAAAGTTGTGACACAGTGGAGCGGATCGCAGATACGCACGGCAGGCGGTCACATTATTACGCCCCTTGGCAGATGCACTGCAAGACTTGAAATACGGGGCTTTATTTACGTGGCCGATTTCATTGTGCTGCCAGAATGTTCAAGAGAACTCATTATAGGAATGGATTTTTTGCGAGCTAATGGCGCCGTAATTAACCTGCGTAGGTCCAGCGTGTCGTTTTCGACTGAACGAGCTATACCTGTGGAGGAATCTGAGGAACGACGCCTAACTGCTCTACGCGTTGTTCATGATGACGTAACTGTGCCACCACGCTGCAGTATAATGGTGCTCGTAGAAAATGATGCATTGTACAACCGCGAAGGCATAGCGGATACAAATGTAGGACTGTTTTTGAACAAAGGTGTCTGCGTAGCTAGGGGTCTTGTTCACTTGACGAATGGCCGTGCAGATGTCCTACTCACAAATTTCTCCAATGAGCTTCAACACATCGCTCAAGGCACGGCTATCGCCTATTTACACGACTTCTGTATGGCGACTGAACTATGCAGCTTAACGACATCAACCACTCGACCCGTGGCCTGCAACATCGACACATCCGTGACCGTCAATCAGAGCCTTCCGGACAGTCAGAAGAAACAGATTTACGCCTTGGTAAAAGAATTCTCTGATTGCTTTTCAAGTACCTCGAAGGTCCAGCGCACGTCAATCACGAAACACAGAATTATAACGCAAGACGACACGAGGCCTATATGCCAGCATCCATATCGGGTGTCACAGAAAGAACGGGAAATTATCAAGAAGCAAGTGGAGGAGATGCTTTCTGATGATGTCATCCAGCCTTCGAATAGTCCATGGGCGTCTCCCGTAGTGCTCGTTAAGAAGAAAGACAACACACTTAGATTCTGCGTCGACTACAGAAAACTGAACAGTGTAACTAAACGAGATGTCTACCCCTTGCCACGTATCGACGATACACTAGATCGTTTGCGATCCGCAAAGTTTTTCTCCTCCTTAGATCTGAAAAGCGGATATTGGCAAATAGAGGTCGACGAGCGGGACCGTGAAAAAACGGCATTTGTAACACCAGATGGCCTCTACGAATTCAAAGCGCTTCCATTCGGCCTCTGTTCCGCACCAGCGACGTTCCAGCGAATGATGGACACTGTCCTCGCCGGATTGAAATGGCAGTCATGCCTAGTGTATTTGGATGACGTGGTGGTATTCTCTGCAACGTTCGACAAACAGCTAGAGCGACTACGCACAGTATTGGAAGCCATCCGGTCAGCGAAATTGACAATCAAACCCGAAAAATGCCACTTCGGCTTCAAAGAGCTGCGATTCCTTGGACACGTCATTAGTTCCGAGGGTGTTCGTCCCGATCCCGAAAAGACAGCCGCTGTTCAGAGGTTCCCTACACCAAGAGACAAAAAGTCAGTGCATCGATTTTTGGGTTTATGTGCCTATTATAGACGATTTGTGGAAAACTTCTCGAAGATTGCGGAACCTCTTACAAAACTGACAAAAGACGACGTGCCCTTCACGTGGGAAAGCGAACAACAGAAAGCTTTTGACGAATTAAGGAAACGACTACAGGGTTCACCAATACTTGCCCATTTTGATGACACAGCCGACACAGAAGTCCATACCGATGCCAGCAATGTCGGCCTCGGCGCCATCCTTGTCCAGTGGCAAAATGGTCAAGAGAAAGTGTTAGCCTATGCCAGCCGCAAACTATCAAAAGCTGAGGCAAACTACTCTGCAACTGAAAAAGAGTGCCTCGCAGTCATCTGGGCCATAAACAAGTTTCGACCCTACCTTTATGGTAGACCGTTTAGAGCTGTCAGTGACCACCATGCTCTATGCTGGCTGGCAAATCTCAAGGACCCGTCAGGTCGACTAGCAAGATGGAGCCTTAGATTGCAGGAGTATGATATTACGGTCGTGTACAAATCGGGAAGGAAACACAGCGATGCCGACTGCCTGTCACGCTCTCCCGTCGATCCAAGTGAACCTGAAGAGGAAGACTTCCCGTTTCTAGGCGTTGTCGACACATCCAAAATCGCTCAACTACAACGAGATGACCCAGATTTGCTGGCACTTATACAACACCTGCAGGGTCTCGACGTTCAAGTCTCTCGCATATTCTCCAGAGGGCTCTCCGCGTTCTGCCTTCGAGGAAGTGTCCTTTACAGGAGGAACTTTGAACCAAATGGTGAAACGTTTTTACTAGTCGTGCCCACAGCCATGCGAGAGGAAATTCTGCACGCATGCCACGACGAGCCAACATCTGGACACATGGGTGTGAGCCGAACATTCGCCAGGATTCGCCTGAAATACTATTGGCCTAAGTTGCTCGCATCAGTGCAGCGCTACGTGAAAACTTGTCGTCAATGTCAACGGCGCAAAACTCCACCCGTAAAACCAGCCGGCCTTCTCCAGCCAATAGACCCTCCAGATGCCCCATTCCAACAAGTCGGCATGGACTTCCTAGGACCTTTGCCGACATCGCGTGCAGGCAAGAAATGGATAGTCGTAGCCACAGACTATCTCACCCGTTATGCTGAAACTGACTCTCTATACAGTGCGACAGCTGCCGAAGTCGCCAAGTTCTTTGTGAACAACATAGTGCTCAGACATGGTGCGCCCATCGTCGTTATTACGGATCGGGGCACCGCATTTACTGCAGACCTAATGCAATGCCTGATGCGCATGACAAATACCGATCACAGAAGAACAACGGCGTATCACCCTCAGTCAAATGGCTTAACCGAACGCCTCAACAGAACTCTGACCGACATGCTATCAATGCATGTTGATGTTGAACATAAACAGTGGGATGAAATATTACCCTACGTAACATTCGCATATAATACAGCCGTTCAAGAAACAACCCACGTTGCCCCTTTCGAACTAGTATTCGGCCGAAGAGTGACCACCCCGCTGGATGCCATGTTACCACTACAGGACGAAAGCAGCTATCCACCTGACTTAGATGACTTCTTGCAAAGAGCCGAAGAAGCACGGCAAATGGCAAGATACCGAATACGCCACCAACAGCACGTCGATTCTAGTCGCTACAACAAGCGACGCAGTGACACACTTTATCATCCCGGTGACAAAGTGTGGATATGGATACCAGTGCGCCGCCGCGGACTCTCTGAAAAGCTTCTTTGCCGATACTTCGGCCCTTATGAAGTACTCAACCGTATCAGCAACGTCACTTATGAAGTTAGATCCGCTGGACGCGTGAGTTCAAGACGCCGCAATCCCACGGAAGTGGTCCACGTAGTCAGCATGAAGCCCTATCATGACAGATCGTCGAAAAACGAGTGAGAGTGTGCGTGTATCTTTTCACTGTCTTAAGCATCGGGACGATGCGTCTGAGGAGGGGGGCAATGCTGCGACAGGTTCGCCACATTCAAGTAGCCCGCCACAATCATCGTCACCAGCACCAGCAAGACCCGGCTCGGCTGGCATGCGCCACGCGTTCATACGTTGAACAACGAGGAAGAGGAAGATAGTCGGATCTGTGCCACTCGGCTACTCGAACTTGACGACCATAGTTTTTAGAATCGTGGGCACAAGTTCGCCCTAATAAAGACGCTTGTTTTTTTTAACCTGTCGGCGTCAGCATCGCTACAATACGTCTGATCCGCCATGGTGCACTAGTGGTTAAAGTACTCGAAGGCTGACTAGCAGGTGGCAGGATCTACTCCCGGCTGCGGCATATGGATTTTCGATGGAGGTGAAAACGCTGTAGGCCCGTGTGCTCAGATTTGTATGCAAGTTAAAGAACCCTAGGCGGACAAGTTTTCTGGGGTCCTCCACTATGGCATCCCTTATGAACATCTGGGTGTTTTGGGACGTTAAACCCCACATATCAATCAATCAATCAAGGTACATAAGTCTGCCGCCCCGCCATTCCTCGTGCTAGCTGACACATTGCCACACAGCTACTCCCGTTTACACTCTGTGATGCTGCGCTACCATTTTAGGTCGGCAAAAACAGGACACGACTAATTGAAAAATGTAGCGAGGTTCTAAAGCAGCGCTCATAACATTGGTTTTAAAAAACGGGGAAACTGCACCTTGTCGATTTTATTTTTATTTAGGCTGAAGCAGTCAAGAACTTTTTAAGCGTTACCGTTTACTGGCACATAGACACATTGTGAGGCACCTCTTGATAGGCTTATGGGAACTATGGTCTATTTGTTCCTTGCCACACGCTCTGTGGTCATTAAAATTTTATATAAATAAGTAAATGTTTTTTTTAAATTTAATGCTGTTTCACACCCGAATTCGATGTAATTAAAGGAACGCCAGTGGTATGTGGTTAAACGCTAACAACCTATTTGTTTAACACATCTTGAAATAAAGCACTGTGTTTGTCCATCTCTTGAATTTGGTCTTGACGCAGGAACTGGCATCCATCGCGTACAGCATTATCAGAGAATCATTGCGCATGACATCAGACATGAAAGAGAAGGCCAATGAGCCACTGTCGTATTGAGATAAGACCACATATGTCTGAGTTAATATCCGTCTCCTAACTATCGTTACACGAGAAGATTGATTAGATGGCACGCTGCGGCGCGCAATGCTGTTATGTTACGACTTCTTCCAATTGTTCAGCGATCCAAGTGATAGCGAACACTTTGTGCAGATGAATGCACTTGTAGGAACTTCCTCACTAATAGGCGCGGGCAGACACGAGGGTGGGTCGTAATAGGGGTAAGGGGGGAATGGGGGGCTCCCTATTCATTCACGGGTGGCGCCGTCTCACGCGAACCTGTGAAGCATATAGAATGATGCAATCATAAGTTCTACTGTGAAGCCATCACACGTTTAAATGGTGATTAATATTCAAGTTTGTACTGGTTCAAACACAAATACTGTGCATGTGAGGGGGCGGGGGTTCAGAGCAGCGAATCTTGCAGCCCCCTATGCATATTGTTGAAGGCGCCTATGTCCACGCCATATTCTCTACTCACACGTTTAGGAGGGATAAAAATATAGGCATCTATTAGTGGGAGATCCCTATTGAAAATCATGGGTTGGTGGATGCTGGTATTGTTGGTGGATATGGTGGAAAAAATAGTGGATATGGTGCAAACATTGTTACAAGTAATAGTTAACATACAAAGGCACCATAAAGGCGATAAAGATGACGATTGAGTGTTTAGAAAAAGTTTATTTTCTCATGGGACGCAACAAAGCTAAGGGACAAGCGTCTGTATAACAGGCACAATAACAAACAAAAGACAAAGCACAACATACATTACACATTTAAACAAGTGTCCAAGTCCGTAGGATGTCCATCGTTCATAGTACTAATAACTATACATACACTACATAAATGCACTAATCACAATATGGACAATGTACATAATGATATATGTGCAGAATTTACAAAACTTGGTGAAGATGTTAGAAAATATGTACAACAGGTATCAATATTCATAAAAGTTACATAACTTACAGCGTTAGAATGAAGTGCGTATATAGAAGAGCTCACACCAATATGGGACATACACCAACACATAAAATAGTAAACACATACTGATTACATGCACCAATCAGACATTAACAGGTGACCTGGCTATAGGAACCAGGCCAAGTGGAAGACTAATCGAACGCGTCTGTCAACTACGGACAGAAAGCGGCACGACCATTGTCGCAGAAATTCTTCCTCCCCAAGGAAGAACAATTCCTCCGACAGAAACGATAAGAGTTCACAGTAGAGGCGTTCCAGAATCGGAAAAAGAGCACGACGACGATGACCTGCCGCAACAGCTTCGCAACTATAACGCCATAAACAAAAGGCTCCCGCAGCTATTAGAAGGCGTGCAAAGCGACTACGCGAGCAGCGACCAGATGTTACAAAGCGATTAACACCTAGGCCACGAAAACTAGCGTTAACTGACTTCCAAAACACCTTTGCGATGACACATTGCTTCAGCATATGCTGGTTAGACTCCTGTAACGGGCAGTTAGGACAAGTGGAAGATGGGACCATGCGCCACCTCTCCAATCTGTCCCGTGTTGGGAGTACTCTCCATCCAAGACGCCACATAAAGTCACGGAGGTGACCAGGCAAAAACGATGCCGTTATCGCGCTCCACGAGACATGTCTCGATCGTGCTAGACGAGCTGGAGGAACCAGAGGAAGCAGAAGAGCCGCCGTTGTATCTACAATGCGGCTTTCAAGAATGTCCACATCGGGACAAACCTGCTGCGCGTGTCGATAAAATGCTACTGCCGTTGAGTAAAATGCAGGCACGTTAAGTGTTCGCGGTGCAGAATTAAGCCGTGCATCAGGTAGTAAATAGCGTAGTTTGGTGCCTAAGAAATAACAGGCAAGATCACGCGCGGGGCACTGATCACCATGCAACAACCGAAGTAAGAATCGTAGGGCAAGCAGCCGGCAGCGAACAGAGACGGATGGGAATGCAAATCCACCGCAGTTTCTCGGTTGCCCAAGAGCTGCTCGGCAAACCAGCTCTGTTCCACCCGACCAGAAAAAAGAGCCAATGAGGGATTGCAATGACCTGGTGATTCGTAATGGGGGCTGTAAGACGTGAGATATGTACCATGCACGGCCGCAAAACACCGTCTGTGCTAAATACCTTCTTTCGAGCATCGGTAAATCATACTCTTGTGCTTCCCGGACGTGTCGTTTTACATCTTCGACTACTGAATTCCACAAGGAGGCTGATATGCCGTAGGAAGTATAATCAAGCCCCAGAATACGAATAGAGTCACTTTTCTGAAGACCGAAAAAAGAACTTAGACATGCGTCTGGAGAACCAATGAATAAATATCGACATTTGGAAAAATTTAAAGCGGCACCTGAAATCATGCCATACGTCGTAAAAAGTCGTAGGCTACGGGATAAACTGTCCTCATTCTTCAAATACAACGTGATGTCATCAGCAAATGCTGTCACTGTCACGGTACCACTACCTGGAAGAGGAAGGCCTCTAACGTAAGGGTCAGCGATTAGCGATTGAAGGAATGGTTCGAGGCTGAGTATACAAAGTGCAGGGGATAAAGGACACCCCTGGCGAACACCACGGGTAACCGGAAATGGCGCACTCTCTAAACCATCAAGAAACAACGTGCTGCGTATATTTCGGTATGCGTTTCTGAAAAGCTCAACGAAGTTTTGTGAGAAGCCAAATGCTGCCATTACGCTAAATATAAAGCTATGTTCGAGGCGATCGAATGCATTTTCTTGGTCAAGTGAAACCAAGAGTCCCTGAGCTGATCTTGTTAACGTGTACGCAACTATATCGCGCGTAACAAAGGAAAAACTGTGGATTTCCCTTCCAGGAATAGAGCACGCCTGATGGTGACCTATTAAGGAGGGCATCAAGCTTCTCAAACGCCGAGTGATAATTGCCGCGAAAGGTTTATAATCAACGTTGAGGAGCGTTATTGGTCGCCACTCCTCTGGGCGAACTGACGATGGGTCATGTTTAGGTATTAAAACAATTCGACCATCGCGAAAGCTATCAGGAAAATCAAAGTTCTCAAAACAGCGGCAAATAACAGAGGTGAAAAGAGCACCAATGTCGTCCCAAAACGTTAAATAAAACTCAACAGGCAACCCATCGGGCCCGGGGGCCGAGCCACGCTTCATGGAAGACAGTGCCTCTTTCACTTCGTCAGCTGACGGACTTGTGCACAGTTGTTCAGCGACTTCAGATGAAATTTGAGGTAGCCTCCTCAACATTGTGGCTGTCTCGGTGGTACCGCGATGTGATGACATTGTCGTACGAGCCATGTTGGCAAAGTGAGCTAGGAAAATTGATTGATCACGTGTCGGCGGCAACGCAGTGTGTAAGAATCTGGCCGCCGGAGTTCCTAGTCGACTCGACGGGTTGAGAAGCGAGCTTTTCGCAAAGCGTAGAACCTCAGGGTGAGCACATGGATTACGTCCGCAACGCCAAGCAGCCGCCGTCAATGACGAAGCTGCAATGAGGCGTTGAAAACGACCCCTTAACTCTCGCTGCCATGCGCGCATCAAGGGAGTTAGTCGATCAACCCGAAGAGCAATACGCAGCTTTGTGGCAGTGTCCGCTAGTTCTTCGGACCTACGGCGTCTAAGGGCCCGCCCTGTTACTGAGCAGTGTAAACGCCACTGTGTCTTGAGCGCGTCCCACACCTCCGGACCGCATCCCAAGAGAGAGGCCCGCAAGCTTCTAGATAAACTGGAGCGTGTAGGCGCGTCGTGCAGAATGCGGATGTCAAGACGCCAAGGTTTCACTGATGATGAAAAGGGAAAGTGAGCCTCGAGCGTCACTGGTCGGTGGTCTGATATATAAACAGGCGATGATGGTAATGTTACTACATCAGAGTGCGATACGTAAGAAGCTAGCGCGCTCGGCACATAGAAACGATCCAAACGACTAGACAACGTGCTACGCCACCAAGTCCAGGCATACTGTGGTCCATGCACTAGTCTGTACGTATCTATCAAAGAGAAATGTTGCACTAGGCGACGCAGCTCTCGCGCGTTCCAATCAGAGCGACCCCATCCTGGACCTTGCACGTCAGCTCGCGTGTCTAATACACAATTAAAGTCTCCAGTGAGTATTACATGGCGACCGTCTAGAAAATACACGTCCAGGTCACGGAAAAAATCGTTAGACATCGCTGCTTGAGCTGGCCCATAAATACACAAAACACGCAGCTTGAAGGATGATAGGACGCAGTCAAAAGCCAATACCCGTCCGAACGCGTCATAGAAAACATGATGATTTCGCAGAAGAGCGCGGTTAAAAATAATAATTCCAACTCCAGAGAAGCGAGATGTCGCGAAGGAAAAATAACAGTCTAAATTAAATGCGCGTTTGAATGCACGAACGTGGCCAATGGTGAAAAAATTTGTTTCTTGTAAACACAGAATATCACAATGTTCTGCGCGGGCTATGCTGATAACCTCGGCTTGCTTTACTGGGTTACGGAACCCTTGAACATTTAAAGAAAGAATTTTCAGGGTGTCAGCCATATTGAAAACAGATGGGTGACTGACCTGGTCGTGTTTTTCGATTCAGTATACCCCGGGGATTTGTCCGGGGGATTTGTCCCCCTATGCATAATGTTGAAGGCGCCTATGTCCGCGCCATATTTCTCTATTCACACGTTTAAGAGTGATATAAATATAGGCATCTATTAGTGGGAGATCCCTATTGGAAATCCTGGGTTGGTGGATGCTGGTATTCTTGGTAGATATGGTGGAAAGAATAGTGGATATGGTGGAAACATTGTCACAAGTAATCATTACCATCAACAAAGGCACCATAAAGGCGATGAAGATGACGATTGAGTAAAAGATCGTGAGGAGTTGTTGCCGCTCCGCCATCTTAGTTCAAGGACACTGTGTACTCCGTCTTTTTACCCAGCACCTCCACCAAAATGTCACGGGGTAAGCGTAGGCCGGGGTAGAAATATATTTACCGATTGTAGACGGGGTACACAGTGTCCTTGAACCATGATGGTGGAGTGACAACCCCTCACGAGCTTTTATTAAATTGTCATCTTTATCGCCTTTATGGTGCCTTTGTTGATGTTAATGATGACTTGCATCAATATTAGTGGGTACGGTGGAAACTAGTGTGTATAATGGCTGATGACGGTGAGAGTAGAAATATGATGGCAGATGGTGGTGGTGGAGGCAAACCAATGGTAGTGACGGTGGTAAATGCCGGCTGATGACGGCTAGAGTGGAAAAAATGGTGCAGATGGTGGTGGTGGTGGCGAGCCAGTGGGGGTGACGGTAAAAAATACCGGCTGATGATGGCGAGGCAAAACGTGTTTGGTGGAAGGCTTGGTGAGCAAGGTGGATGACGGTGGCGTGATGGAAGCTTGGTGGATAATAGTGGCATGATGAAAAAGCACATGACAGTATTTGAAATCACGTATTTGTGGTGTTTCTTTCTTCAATGCGCAAAACTACATGTTGTCGGTCAAAAGAAACCAATGCTGCTAATTACACTTTCTAGCACATTAATTTTTTTAGTCCTGTGTTGTCAACAACGCGTCAATTTTTGTGGAGCGTAGAATATGCGACCGTGAATATGTTTACGTTTCGCGCAGGTACTTACATCAGTTTGACATCCACGATGTGTTTCTTTGTTGTCATGTTTAGAAGACTAGAATTGTCGCTGTGAACCTGACAATAAAGTTTTACATCGGCGCAGAGTTGTCGAGAAATAAATGCGCTCCAGTTCGCAATTGCCCCTTTTAATGTTAGAGCAGAACATGGCGATCACTTGATGTCGCCACGCTAAAAACGCAGCTCTGGCAATTCTTGCACGCTCTATTGCTTGAGCCGAACTTTTAAGTAAACAAAGTGCGTGCAAATATGTATGAACTTTCACTCTCGGCATGCGTCGAGACGAGCCCAGCGAATTTTACTTACACCTTCTTTTCTACCACCATGATTTCCACCTAAGTTTAGTCCCACCGACCGATCCAGTACAAGTGTTATCGGCGCTTCTGGGTTTCAGAGTACGCAATTTTGACGAGTAAAGCTGACAATACAGCGCCACTGTGGCATCATTTAACTTCAATGATGCCTTTTTTTTTACTGTGTACGGTGTCCGCGCAAGAAGCAACAAACATCGATGCGACGCGCTTACAGCACTTCCACCAAATGGATGCCTCGTTTCCTCACCGAGAGCACCGGTCGCACTGGTGGGCACTTCACTGTCTCTTAGGCGAGAACACACACTCGTCAATTCGTATGCTTACTTAATCGATGTGATAGCATAATGTTTCTGGCGCACTGCATTCGTCGTTATGTAGTTGTTCCAAATGACAGAGCAACAGTGGTGCGCTGGCGCGACCGCGCTGTGCGTCGCACGAAAAACATCCCAATCTATTGTGTGGGCGTATCTATCGAATGAACATAAAAGCGTCATAAAGCCTGAACAAATATTGCTCTTTGGAGGGAGCGAGAAACAGATAATCCAAACTTGGCAGTAACCGCCGATAAATTCTACCTGCTCCTCAGTCCACCGACTTGCTTTGGCCCTCAAATAACACACACACAAAGTAACGGAACACTCAACAACAAGCACAAGCTTTGTGTGTGTGTTATTTACGGCCAAAGCATGTTCTTACGCAAGTAACAACTAGGCCAATAATCAGTATTATTTCACTAAGTGCTTTTTTCGGTTGTAAATTGTAACGAAAAACATAGCGCTGTTTCATTATCGCTGAGGCAATCGTTACAGGCAGCAGTTGTTCCTGTTTATCAAATGTGCAAATTTTAGTAGCAGGTGCAGATTCCCTTCATATCGAGTAAAGAACGAGCAGAACTGAAGGTAAACAGTGGGTTGTTGAGTCGGCACCTTCTTTAATACCGAAGTTGCCAACTGGCAACGTGGCGTAGTGGTGAGTGTGCTAAGGTTGGAATTCGATGATGGGAGGTTTGATTCCGCGCTGTGGCACCTTTTTTTGTTTTTACGGTTGTCTTCTAAATCTTTTTTTCATTCAGTTATGTTTAATATTTCTTTAGTGGGCAGCTCGTCACGGTGGTTCTGAGGCTGCTTCGCGCTCTAGCATTGCCGGCTGGAGCGCGCGATCTACAATCCGCTCCACCATACGCCATCATACACCATGTGCCACCAACATTTTCAGCACCATAATCCACCAAAATAGTGGATGGTGGAAGCCAACATTCCTATGGTGCATGTTTTTTTCAATAGGGATGTTTTACCTAGCGCCACTAACCACCTATTAACGCTTTATTTCAATCGTGAGAAAGCACAAGGCAGTAAAAGACGGCCTAGAAAAAGCAATTGATAATTGACAGCCCGGCAAGGTGTCGTATTGGCAACAATGAGCACTTGGGGGACTCAAATATTCTTGCTCTGTTGAGTCATCCCACGTCCGCACGACGACAAGCATACCCTGGTCTCTCCAACAACTGGTAATATGACTAGCGTCGGACATCATGGCCGAAGACATGGACACGTGAGTCAGCAGGCCACAGTGGAAGCAGCATTGGTAGATCCACTCAGCGGTCAACGCCACCAGATGCCAGCCGAGTTTCCTGTTGCTGGGCCTGGAGCACTTCACATCGGCGTATGGCTAGGCGGAAGGTCACCAGACCAGTTCCTTAACGAGGGTTTTCTTATATCTTTCCAGCGCGAAAAGAAACAGTGGACTGGACGATACCACCATGACTCGTCGGGACATGTCTAGCTACCAGCGGAAGAGAGCTGATGAACTTAGCCACGCGGACGTCGTGATCGTCGACTTGCAACATCAGACTGACGTCATGGCGCTGAAGGCTCCAGAAAATCTCTTCCACCATCGTCGGGTTTGTGGCAGCGGATGAGGTCCCAGTTGTCGGTACCCTCGATGAGGATGTCAAGATCAATTCCCATTCATTGGGTACCCACCCGCTTCGCTTTCCATACGAGTTCTAGAAGTTATATTGATCAGTCGCGCATTCCGTCAAAGTGCAGGAGTACAGGCGGTAGCCTTCCCTCGTCCTCTCACCAGTATCCGAGGAGAACCTCAACAGCCAATGCTTCGTCGGTGGACTGGGCAAACACAGCATCATGAGCGCCAGCGCTAAAAGCGTGACGGAAGCAGACGTCACGATCCAAGACACCATGATGGCTTTCGACTAGACATGGCGTGCCCTGCGCTTGAAGTAGTCTCGCCGTATACGTCGTCAGCAGCGATTTTACAATCTCAGGTCGTTTTTTTTCCTCTTTTGTAGTTGGCAGGGAGAAGAGTGAAGGGCCAGCTGTTCAGAAGGGCACTGAGGCCTTGCGTGTTTCGTTCATTTGTTTCCTTAAAAATATGGCACATACCAACTCTGGCGTATTGGATACGAAAGCGTAGAGAAGTTTTCTTATGAGTATTAAAACTAGGCTTGAGAATGTTTTCATAATAAGGTACAACTAACGCAATAAAACCATACAGAGAGAGTGAAAACGAGAAAAAATTTGGAGTGAAATTGAGATATTTCGAGATTTAGGATTTTGATATGATAACGAAGCTGCGTCTTTCTTGTAACCATTCAAAATATATGTGTTAAAACCTTTTTGAGATGACACAACATTACGTATTAGATTAAATTTTGCGCTAGGGTACGTTTGGATACGTGAATACAATCTGAAACCGCATTGAATGTGTGCCTCTGGCAATTTCTCACAACTAAGGCCCCAAGGTGCCTGACGAGTTTTACCGTCAACCCAATATTTATGTTTAAAAAGGGAATAACTAGAAACCTTTTTCTAAGTAAAGAGTATCGGCCACAAGATAAAAAATAATGTTCAATTATTTTAATTTATCCACAGAATGCACAGAGGGTTGATATCACCTGACCAACTGTGTGAAAGTTTATATTTATAGTTGAGCACGGCATCAAAATCGAGAAATCATAACTTCGAGTTTTCTAGACTCGCCTCTGAGGTCGCCATGGCAACTTCAGGGGGTGTGAGGAAGAAGACAGACACGTGCAGAAGTACATCGCCATCGTCTGACTCACTGTGTTCTACAATATCCAATAAGCAAGCTCTCTTTCTTTTGCCGCACAGTCTGCAGAGTCAGCAGGGTGCGCCCCATTACATAAGCAGCACCGCAGTTTCTCACAGCTGCACTCGTGGTGGTCATGGTGCTCTCCACACCGGTGGCATCTAAGAACTGATCAGCACCCTTTGACGATATGTTCATATCTTCAACATTCCAAACAGTATATAGGTTTGGGGGAAAGAGGCTCTACCATATAGACCAGTGACCATGCCTTAATTCTGAAGATCGGTCTGTTCCTAAAGAGGTCCCTGTCACCGATTCTTTTGAGGGTTTCTCTTGTCAATCGTACGGGAGCACCTGTTCACTGACTGAAATCACACCCGCCACACAAAACAAATCTAGTATTTCTGCAGGTGTCAGGCTTGTGTCAACACCATGGACTAATCCTTTCGAGCATGTCTGGTGTGCTGGAATGAATGGGCTCGCCAGATGCACTGCAAACTCTGAACATTCCGGAAGCTCACGAATGCATTCCTAATATGCGGAGCAGCACAGGATGCTTCCGCGACCAAACTGGTGGACCTCGCTGATCTGCTTGAGATGCGAAGTGGCTTTTCGAAGTTCCACTTGAATTGCCTTTGGGCTCTTCATCGGGATAGTGCCCCCATCAGCAGGTACCAAAGCCACAGGAACACTGCTCGCCCCATCGCGTATCAAATGGTCAATTGGCCATTTCTTGCCCGGAGTGCAAGCTAACCAAGGGTAATGCCCGTGGCCGGGAAATGAAAATGACAGATAGATTGAATGACTCGCTTCAGCTCAGAAAGACCGATACAGTTTACAAAACAATAACAAACATACATGGAGCAATCAGGAGACTGCCGCCTGATCATCAGCCTGGGCCGCTTCTCCACAGTAGAGCTTCTTCACAGCCTAAAACAACGTGTCCGGCGAAGAACAGGAAGGTAGGAAGGAAGTGCCGGGAAACAGCGGCACACATGCCACGCCGAGGGATTGGCCAAGAATCGGGTAGTTCTGACGAAATACTGTTATTTTGTTAGCTCACGGTTTTAAACTAATGAAACGGGCAAAAATGAATGAGAACAGAGAACAAAGAAGCCGCGTTTTTTATTACGATGATGGATGATCACGGATCCACTATGGCTCTTGCCAACTCAAGGGGATTAGCCAATAATTGAGGATATAAAATTCAGGCTTTTTCAGGTATTGTATACGTAATCCTAACAAAGGAGGACAAAGCAAGCGTGAAGAAACAGAAAGTTTGCCATAATTTCTTTTTGTCATTACAATCAGACAGAATGCTACATATATTGAATTGAAATCGCTGTAATTATGAACACGTTTAAAATTGATGTTTAGAGTTTGCCTCATACTATAATAACCAATATAAAACAGGAATTTAGAGGCGCATTCGTTTTGTTTCATGAACATAACTGCATAACTTGTTCTTGCTCCTTTCTCCACCCGCTCCAGGCATTATTTTTCACCGTCGTCACCTACTGCATTAAAAATTGCACAAGATTCCCAACAGGTGTGTAGTGGATACCACGCTTCTTTAAAGAATGACGAACAATAGCATAGTGAATGCTTGCCTACTACGCAAAAACTATTGTTATTATTTTGCGTAGTGGGTACATAGCAAGTGTGATTGTAGCAGTTACCAAAAGAGTGTTTAGAAAAGGCCCTGAAATGCCGCTCTTCTAGCTTTCGCTGCGAGTGCGGCGTGGTCCGCGCAGGCCTAGCGTTTTCCTTAAACCTCTACCGAAATTGCATAGAACAAATGCTGTATGGCAATCACAGGCGACCGCGTTCAATTTAGGCTAGTTAGCTACACCACCAGAGTGCTGGGTCCAGTGCTTCTCAAGTTTGTACAATGATGGCTATCATGGCATACTTTAAAATTATTGGAAAAGAGTTTACTACTGGATTATACCGTTGCCTGCCGGATTACAGGCAAATGCCTATTTTGTTCATTGTGTTCCTATTTTAGCATTTTGATATATGAGCATGAATTTTTTGATATATTATATATGTACATATATATCAGCATGATATATGGGCATTAAGGTTAAAAGAGGCTTTTTTATTGTTTTTACAGTGCCTATAACTACGTATTTTGTTTGCTCGTGCCTAAAAGCCTATAAGTGCCTATAAATGCCTATTTTCTCAATGAGCGCGTATGAGCGCTACTGAAGCCCAAATTTGGTTTTCGGGCATGTTGTGAAACTGTTATTCATGTAAAGAAGTAGCATTGATATTTCCAAGCACTATAAGGCTCAACGAAGACAAAGCTGACAGGCTGCGAGTGATGAAGGAGGAGCATAAACAGTGCAAAAGACGCTATATCTGCAGCATTAAGTGGAAGAATGTCAGCGTCTGCAGGGGAAGAAAGAGAGAGAATTAAAGATGGGGTAAGAAAATAAAAGTGACACCTATGGCCAAGGACATGGCGACCACCTTCCACAAATATCTGTCCAGTGCCTCGGAGGAGCTGAGAAACCCCCTGAAAAACTGAGTGTTGCGGGCGCAAAGGAAGAGCAGGTTTTTTTGGGGCACAGCGAGTAGCTGGAGAACAAATGAAAAACCGTGAAGGATCACTTATGGAATGATAATGTTGATTCAGTAGTGGCGAAGGTCGCCAAATTGTTGCACTTCACAGCAAAGCCTGAGACAGGCGTCGGCATGTTTACAATCAACTGTGCACTTAGCATACATTAACCGTATGCTGGAATATGCTTGTTCCGTATGAGATCTCTTGTCAATTGTTTTTAAGTGACGAACATTAAAACACAGAACAGCGCTTCAAGTTTCGTCCTAAGCCATTACTCAAAAATGACTGCTGTGACAATATAAAAAGTTAACTACGATGGGAATTACTATCATCGCGTCCAATTAAACTGCGGTTAAAGCTCATATGTCAAGCATTTGATGATAAACTCATATTAGAAAATGAATGTACCTAAACAGTCCTCTTCGCGCAATGGTAATTAGGATTTTAGAATGTCGTATCAGATATATTTTTTTCTAATAATTTGTTTTTGTTCGTTTCCTGACAGAATGAAATAGCTTATAACAGAGCAAAGTGTGTTGTGTCGATGAAGGCGTTCTTTCTTTGACCTTGTAGCCCATCTGCTGCAGCACCTTCAGGTCCTTAAGGTAAAAAAATGTGATGTGCACGCAGCTTTTGTTTTGTTTGTAGTTTACTTTTTAAGCTTGTCTTCCTAGGTGACATAATAAATTACATTTAAACACCAGAATTTCTTGCGTGCCCAATGAAAAGCGTTGTACCATGGTGATTTTTTAAATTGGTTTCCTACGAGCCACCACAGCATGATGCGATGAAGCGAACTTGAATTCCTTGCCTCTCGTCCCATTTAGTCATCGTGAGCCTTATCCCTTACCTGTTTTCTTCGGCATCCGGGTTGGAAAATCACATGACACACGCACCAAGAAAAACATGCGTAAGCAAGGTCACGCGCGCATGACGTGGCCCAGCCTGCTTGTGCACGTACGCCATCGATGTTGTGTCGATTCGTCACTCTCTGTTGTGTATTATAGGTTTCTGTGGGATGTATCAGTCAGTGCGTGTACTTTAGGAGAGGCTGGCAAAGATCGTGTATTGTGACCGCGATAGACCACGTCGCTTCGCTGAAAGTGCGGTCAGAGACGACGCACCAAACAGAAG
This sequence comes from Rhipicephalus annulatus, assembly GCA_013436015.1. Taxonomy (NCBI): domain Eukaryota; kingdom Metazoa; phylum Arthropoda; class Arachnida; order Ixodida; family Ixodidae; genus Rhipicephalus; species Rhipicephalus annulatus. The sequence goes on from WOVY01003089.1 coordinate 263,078, forward strand.
CTAAGCGTTGTCATAGTTGGCGAAGGCACGATGCAGTAACGACAAGAAGACAAACGCAAGCGAAATGGAGTAGTTGTAGTAATAGTAGTAGTAGTAGTAGTAGTAGTAGTAGTAGTAGCAGTAGCAGTAGTAGTAGTAGTAGTAGTAGTAGTGGTAGTAGTAGTAGTAGTAGTAGTAGTAGTAGTAGTAGTAGTAGTAGTGACATTGCACACTACGTGGGCATCTACTTTTTCGCATCCATCTAGTTGTGACTGCCGCGGCCACAATCAAGCCCGCGGCTTTGGGTCAGCAGCGGAGCACCCTATATACTGTCTGCTCCTCTGAGGCGGACGCTAAACGAGGGCTCATTAGTGAATAGCATCTCGAGGCTAATCAAAACAAAAATAAAAATACCAACAAGCTGAGATGCTGTTTGCATGTTCTATTATTTTTCTCAGCGTTCATTCATTACACTGATCTTGAAAGGGCACTGCAAAGACACAGGAAAAAGAAAGACATATCGACAAAGAGTGCTGTTTTTCTTTTCCCATTGTCTTTGCGCTTCCCTTTCAAATTGATATGAAGCAGCTAGCCCGAATCAAAGTACTCCTCGTTCATGCTACACAACAGCACACATAAATTACACATGCATGGTAGAATAATGCCACGTGAAACACTCTTAATGAGGTACCGTTTAAAATGCGGAATATAATCAGGAATTGCAGCATTTTTCGTCTGATTTCATATATACAGCTAGCATTTAACGAAGTTCTGATCAACAGTGTAGAGTACGCGACGTCCGCCCACCAATGTCAGCTTAAAGGAGTGACGTAAAAACGGGACCATTCCTTGTTGTGCGTAACTCCGTAGATCTTGGGGCAAGTGCATTTATTAGGAATTGAGCGTTTTTCTGCGACATGTAATTTTTCAAATCTTAACAAGAATGATCCGAAGTGCCCAGTGCACTGACACGCTTGTCAGATCGAAATGCTCAAACATAATGAGAGCCCTTTAAGGTGTTCACCGATTGGGGAGAAATTGGTCCTACGTGATGAGACCTAGCATGCCTTTCTTCTAGGGTATCACTGCTCTGGTTATTTGCTCCTGCGCTGCCCTTCCCAGCCACAACAAAACGTAAGAGACCCATGAGACTGTTATTTGAATGGTGTACTCTTGACGCACATGGTGGTGGTGGTGGTGGTGGTGGTGTTGTAGCAGGCGGGGTCAGCCTGGCCTGCATGGCCGGCAATTGTTCCGCCTGAGCATCTCCTGAACTTAGAAAATGTCACCACGTGTCAGACAGCCCAGTGTCTCGCAGGAAGACTAACAAAGTTCGTTGCACGCTCCTCCTAGTTGCCGCGGGTCCTTCAGGAAAGATGATGTCATCAACTGTCCGGTGCCTATGACAGCCTTTTCGCAAGGTGCGGATCATCGCTGCTCTTTGCGCATCAAACTGTGGGCAAAGCCAAATGAAATGTTCAATATCCCCGATGTCACCACAGAAGGCACAGAACGGGGAAGCGTATCTCCCAGTCTTGAATGACCAGGCCGGGGTGTATGCGGAGCTGGTTCTAATGCGGTACAACAGCGTCGCTTCTTCACGAGAAAGTCCATGAATTACACATGCTTGGTGTGAAAACTTGTAGACCGCCTTGAAATGATTGCGTATCGCATCTTTGTTGTTCTGGTAAGTCTTGGGAATTCTTACTTTTGGAAACGATGTACGTGCTTCGCATGCAAGGGCATCAGCCTTTTCATTGCCCTCAATGCCAACGTGGGATGGGATCCACTGGAACTTTATATTAAAATTCTTGCCATTTAGGTGTTTGATTAGTGCCAGAGATTGCCTGGTGAACTTTTCTTGAGGTAGGCCACGATGCAGTCTTTGTAGCACCGATTTGGAGTCCGTCAGCACTACAACATCTCGTGCAGAAAAGGATTGCAGTTTTCGCAAAGCCGCCGTAATTGCAGCGCTTTCTACCGTTGTGGACGAAACCACGCGATCCAGGCGGCCCGACCATGACACGCCCAGGCAGGGTATGCAGAAAGCCGCTGCGCAGCTATCCGTCCGTGTGCACACTGATCCGTCGGTGTACACTTGTAGGTGGCCGTGGTACATGGTGCTCAAGTGGTCCAGCGCAAGAAATTTTGCTTCCGCGGCTGGAATGGTGTGTTTCGCTGGTAGATTGGGTACGCTGAAGTTGCACGCAACATCCACAAAAGACCATGGCGGGTCCATAGGGCGCCGTTTAGGCAGTTTCAAGCCTAAATAATGAAATGTGTTAAGTGCCGCGTTGAAATGTGAGCCAGTTCTTGCTCTTAGCCGCCGGAGAAGCGCCGTGCCTGCGAAGGACTCGCCCAGTCTTGACAGCTGCGTCAATAAGGCCTGAGACGCCAAAAGGCGGAGCGGAAGAGACTCGGCTTCATTGGTGACCTTCGTGTTTGAAGCCGCCTGAAGGAATCCCATCGCCAAGCGAAGACCCTTTCTGTGCACTGCCTCTAGGCGTTCGAACTGGCTTGGTGATGGTGATATCAGGGGCAGCTGATAAAGAATGCGGCTTGTTATAAGCGCATCATTCAATTTAAGCATGGACATAGGATTGTTGCCCCAACGGACCCCTGCCATGCGACGAAGAGTGTTGATCCTTTGCACTGATGCAGTGACTATACCATCAACCGCACGTCGCCGTAATAGCTTGTCGTCGATGGTAATGCCCAGGAAACGGACACTTGTTGCACAACGAATTGAGTGGCCTCGAATATTCAGCGACAGACGTGTTGACTTCCGTCGCGCTCCCGGGAAGAGCATGAAGGCCGATTTTTCCGCTGATAAAGATAGGCCAAGTGTCAACAAGTGACGCTCAATGATTGAAATAGCGCTCTGTGCTATCCGGGCCAAACGTTTGTGCTGGTACCCTGAGATCCAAATGCAGATGTCATCGGCGTAGATGGATATTTTAACTGCTTTCAGAGCTAAGTGCAGAGTGTCGGGAAGGCTGGCCATGGCAGCGTTAAAAAGCAAGGTAGATAGAACACTCCTTGTGGGACGCCGAGGGAAACGCGTCTCTCTTCACTCATTACATTTCCAAGCTTAACACGGACACAACGGTCTCTGAGAAATTCATGTACGAACCGAAGAGCATTTCCCGACACACCCATGGCTTGGAGCCCGTTCACGATGCCTGCCTGAAGCACACAATCATGTGCCTTGGCAACGTCCATGAAGACGGCGAGTGTCGAGAGTCCGCTGACACGGTGGTGCTCGATGTGGCTTAATAGGTCCAAAACACTGTCCTGGGCACTCAGTCGTGGGCGAAATCCGGTCATACACGATGGCCATCGTCTTCCTTGTTCAAGGTACCAAGTTAATCTTGTACATATTAATCTTTCCATCAGCTTAGATACGCATGATGTAAGAGATACCGGTCGATATGACGCGAGGCTCGCAGGATCCTTTCCGGACTTTAAGACTGGCACCACCCAAGCTGTCTTCCAAACAAATGGGATCTCTCCCGTGCTCCAGACATGATTAAATATGTCCAAAAGGGCCTTTTTTCGCTCGTATGGTAGATTTGTCAGCATTTGATTGCTGATCAAATCGGGACCCACGGCACAGCGTCTTCTTAATTTGCTAAGTGCCATGTCCAGCTCTCGGAAGGTGAATGGCGTATCCATCGTGTGAAAAAACTGGGGTGACAGAGGAATCGCCGCTCCTGCTGATCTACCGGATATGTACACGTCTGCGAAATCCTCTGCAAGGGTTTGCAAATCTATCCCTTGTTTCAAAGCGAGTGCTTCGAATGGCCTGTGTGTTCGGATCTTCCCAGAAAGACTATTTATTACTGCCCATATCTTTGTCAAGGGCGTAAACGTTGATAAACTCTCACAGAAAGCGGCCCATTGATTTCGTCTTAATTTTTTTGTATGGCGACGAATCGCAGCGTTTATCCTGTTATATTCAGTTTTCGCAGACGGATTTCCTTTTGTTCTCATTAATTTCCGCTCCGCCCGTCTACTCGCTGCGCAGAGGTTCTTCAATTTCAAGTCAGGAGCAGGAAAATGGTCGGGCAGTTTCAGCAATGAAGTTGCTGATCGCTTGCTTTGCAACATATCTGCGAACAGCTCACCAGTGGATTTGTCCAACACCTCTCTGTAGGTGTCCCAGCGTGTTACATTGCAGAATTGTCGACCAGCAGTTCGAAATCACAGGATATTGGTGAAGATGGGGAAATGGTCGCTGCCCATCTTGTCTGGAGCCGTGGTCGATGATACCAGAAGGTCCGTGGAGTGAAGTACAAGGTCTATTGCACTCCATGAATCTGGTGGCCTGAAAAATGTAGGTTTACCATCGTTCGCCACACATAAGTCGGCAGCATCCGCAGCTGCTAGAAGTTCCTTGCCTCGAAAATCTAGACTCTTGTCTCCCCAGAGTGGATGGTGCGCGTTAAAATCACCACAGATTATTCGAGGAGCGGGACATCGAGTGCAAAGGTCCTTTAGGAAAGTCTCCATAGAGACCTTTTTTCGTGGGCTTATGTACACCGATACCACACTCAGTTTTCGGTTTCCCAGGCACACTTGCACAGCAGCGACTTCCAGTAAGTTGGAACAGAGGTCTTGCACTGGTAAGGCGACGTGAGGGATTTCCCGCCTTATGTATATCATTGCGCTTCCATTTGCAAACGACGTTATGCTCGGGTTGCCGTTTCGGGTGTACCCTGGGAGCGTCCTTGCATTCGGTAGACCGGCTTCGGAGAGGGCTAGAATTGGTATTGGAATGTCGCGCAGGAAAAGGTTGAGTTCGCACAGGCGTTTTAGAAGACCGGCGCAGTTCCATTGCATTATTAAGAGCACTTTTGAAGGACGAAATAGACCAGGTGGGCGAGACATTGCCATTATTCTACTGTGTGCTTGTGGAAGCAGAGCAAAGTAACACTGACTCTAGAGCCAGGACTGCTTTCAACATATCCTTCGTTGAACTCGCAGGCATCTTAGCGACGTGTGAACGTAGCGCGGTGAACAGAGCGCGAATAACGTGCTCGAGGTTTTCTTGGTGTTGGCTTCCAGATGGTACTTGAAGTGGGCTCAGTGCATCAGCGTAGGTGCGCTTGGCGGACTCTTTCGTAATACATTTCTCACCAGCGTTGAGCACTTGCGTTGACTCAGTACCAGCTCTTGTCGAATTTAGGCACGGAAAATTTCCTGCGTACTCGTTATCCGAACCGCCATGCTGTGGCGCACCGGACGTCTTCTTTGTGAGCGATGGTTCGTTCACAGTCTTCGGGCCGAGGACAAACGCCTTATTTTTTCGCTGCGCAGCTGTTCGTGCTGGACATCGGCCGTAGCTAGCTGGGTGGTCGCCGCCACAGTTTGCACACACAAGTTTTTCTTTACTTGTACACGTCTTAAAGTCATGAGGCCCCCCACAGCGCTTACACCTTTGTTCCCCACGACAGTGCTTAGCAACATGTCCAAAACGCTGACATTTAAAACAGCGTGGTGGCGTCTCCACGTAGTCTACCAACTCGTGTCTGGTGAAGCCAAGGTTGATCTTCTCTGGACGTTCCGAATTGGGAGCGAATGTGAGAACTACAGAGTCAGTGCGCCTTGATTCCCATTCGGTGGATGAGGTTTGGACTCGTCGTATGATTCTTCTTGCGTGGTTTACTCCCTGAGGTCTCAGGTAGGTTAACAGCTCTTCGTCCGAGTACCATCTTGGGACCCCTTTTATAATGCAGGTATTTTTCATGTAGCTGTGTGGTACACGGGCAGATATGGCAAGGCCGCAGATGGTATTGGTCTCTAGAAGCATATTAGCTTGATGTTCTGTCTCTATATCCAAGAGCAGGGCTCCCTGTGCTGTGAAACGGCTCTTAACTGGGGCTCCACCGAGAATCGTTTCAATTTCCGAGTATAGGTCAATAGGATTCACTTGCCTCAAGTTAGCTCCTTCGGATGTTGGAGCAATTAACACAAGAATGCCCACCGTCCTGTCTTTGCGATGTCGCACAAGGCGGAAACCACCCTCGTCCATGTCTTGATCTGTGAGGTTCGCCCCGTTGTGGTCCCCGACGGCAGTTGATTCGTCCTCTGATTCAACGCTGTGTTGTCGCTTGCAGTCAGGTATGCTTGCGCAGACCAGCTGGTGCTTCTGACCTGGTGTCACACCTTGGAAGTTCATGGCGGCGCTCTCTCCGATGCTTGTTTCGTTTCTTCTAGCACATTTCGACGCGGCAGGCTGCGCAGCACCCGTCGGTCGCCGATACGGCAGGTACCTTTTCGAGTCGTCCGACGTCTTGAGCAGTGCTGAGCCGTAATATAAACAAAAATAAACGACAAATGCAGAGAGAGCTACTTAGCCAAGCAGCAACAGCTTCGTCGTCTTCTTCCTTCCTCTTGACGCACAATGCTAGACAACAAAACGAAAGACCACATACTGCGAATCGCGCGGGAAATGCATGCTTATCTTCAATCGTTGGTACTTTGCTGCTATTTTAAACATCATTTTTTTTCTTCTTGCCGTAGATACAAGTCACTGACGTTCTCATTTTGGGATATTTCAATTTTTGTGGAAATTTTTTGTGCCTCTAAATAAGATATTGAGGGCCTAAAATGGTATTTTATCTGCCTGTTTTAGGCACCTAGAACACACGTTTTAGTGCCTAAAAATCCAGCTTCTAATGATGATTGATGATGACGCCTCCACTATGGCTCTGGCCCACTCAAAGAAATTGGCCAATAATTGAGGATATGAAATTTAAGGTCTTTCAAGGGATGTATAAGTAATCCTAACAAAGGCGGTTAAAGCAAACGTAAAAAACAGAAAGAGTGCAATATTTCCATTTTAACATTACCACCAAAGAGAATAGTATATATATTGAATTGAATTTGCAATAATTACGAACATGTTTAAAATTGATGTTCAGAATTAGCCTAATACTAAAATATCAATCATAAAACAAGAATTTAAAGGCGCATTCGTTGTGTTTCATGAACTTAACTGCATAACCTGTTCTTGCTTCTTTCTTCATTTTCCAACACCTTCAGGCATAATTCTTCATCGTCGTTAGCCACTGCATGAAAATTGCACATGATTCCCAACAAGTGTGTAGTGGATACCAAGCTGCTTCAAAAATGACAAAGAATAGAATAGTGAATTGGCCTCGATTCATACCCCTCAGATAATTTTCGCTAAAAAGAAACTGGATTGCATAAATGTAGACATTAGCACAGTAATTGAAACTAATTTTTCTACCATCAACATTAGAATAGAGTACGATGAAATCTTCCCCCCACAAGCCAAGTTGCAATCTCTGAAATTTTTGACCACTACATTAAACGATTACTTGGTACATGCAGAAACAAAAAATGTAATAGCTACAGATGCTTCTGTCAACAATGAAAAGGCAGGTGTAGGAATTGCGTGTGATTCCCTCAGCTGGTCTTTTTCAGTAAGGCTTCCAGATTTTACTCCTATATTTGAAGCTGAGCTAGTAGCTATTATTTTAGCCCTTCGTAAAATTCCTACGACAGAGACCAGTGCAATCATCCTAACAGATTCACTTTCGGTGTGTGCAGCTCTGACAAACTCTGAACAATCTCGTGCCCTAGCAGCGTTCCACACATTAGCACCGCCGCATTTAAAACTTCTCAAATTAGTGTGGGTCCCAGGTCACTGCGGATTACAATTAAATGAATTGGCAGATGCTTTGGCACGAGCATCACTCGATGGACCAGTAATTTCAGTACTTCCCGAGTTAGAATACTTATCAGGGGTCAGATATAGGAAATTCGCTATTTTTACAGATAGTTTAGAAAATATCACACAATGGACAGATTATCAGCACCTCAAATTTCCATGGAAAGCCCAGTGGAGTCCGTCAAAAAAACTTGAAATTATAATTTCTAGATTCCGGTGCCGTGTCCCCCCATTAAATTTTTATTTATACAGAGCTGGTCTGACACTTTCTCCCCTTTGTCCGTTCTGCGAAGAATCAGAAACTATTGAACATTATTTTGGCTCATGTCGTAACTATGCATTAATTAGGAAACGACTTTTAGATATTCCATTTGCGAAGCTAGGTTTAAGTTTAACCGCAGAAAATGTTCTAAGTTTTGGTGCCTCTGTTTTGGGAAATTGCCACAGAGATGCATTCGATGCGGTGTGTAATTTTATTCAAGACTCTAAACGTTTTTCAACATAAAGCCCTCATTAACAAATACTAAAAAAAACGGGTCGAAAAGTAATTTTCTATTCTGGATAAATCCGTGACATACCAAATTAATCAGGTTTGGCAAAACCAGCTGTCTGGTCGGCTCCCAAAATCAAGTTGTAGCTATTAGTATCTACTTTGTTATTGATTTTTTGCTCACTATCTAAATCTTTGGTTTATTTCTTTATTTCCAACATACTGTCTTAACTCTACAACTCCCCCCCCCTTTTTTTTTCGTTGTAAGCAATAACGCAGTTATCGTTCATATGAGACTATTTGTTCTCTTGGCCAATCCCCCAGAGTGGGTACGAGCCATGGATTAAAGGATACAAACAAACAAACAAACGAATGCTTGCGTACAACACAAAATTATTATTCATGGCGTAGTGAGCCCCCAGAAAGTGTGAGTGTAGCAGTTACCCAAAGAATGTTTAAAAAAAAAACACTGAAAGCCGCTCTTCTAGCTTTCGCTACGTGGGCGCAGGCCCCGCGTTTTCCTTCACCTCTACCTAAATTGCATGCAACCAGTGTTGTGTAGCAATCACGGGTGATCACGTTCAATGTTGGCTTCTTAGCTACACCATGAGAGGGCGTAGTCGAGCACCCTTCAAGTTTTTGCAATGGTGCCTATCCTGATATTTTTTTTAATTATCGGAAAACAGTTTGCTGGCTCCAGTGGGCGCGTATCGCTTCCAAATAGATGCGATCACTCGCGCCCTCCTGTTACTTGAAAGAACCTCCTGCCAGTGATGTAGCTGCGCTGTAAAGTAATTCAAAGGTTCGTCGGGAAGCGACGCAGGCAGTGTTCATTTTCGACACTGTTATCACGATTGAGCAAAACCTGGGCGAGCGGTACAGCAAGTTGCGCACTCGTAGTAAGAGTCCTCAACTGATATTGAGGAAACATGTCACGGTCAGAAAGACTGTATTTCGGGACAGTGGGCATGGCCGCACACGCACTCGCGCGATGTCGCGTATACTGAACATAACAGTGCCTACCATTTTGTGTGCGATATAGCCAACGCATTTGTCTCTATTCAATATTATTGAACTGAGAGCACGCTAACTGCTCAGTTTTATTACACATGCATATATGTTTACTGGGAGTAGTTGAACCCAACTTTCATATTGCACCGTTTACTTGTACATTTTATGCGTTCTTGGAAAGTTTTAAGTGGGGTCTAGTTCATGCAAACGTACGAAGTCATGAGTTCTCAATACCACAAGAACGAAGCGTACGTAATAATAATAATAATAATAATAATAATAATAATAATAATAATAATAATAATAATAATAATAATAATAATAATAATAATAATAATAATAATAATATGAAATAATAATAATAATAATAATAATAATAATAATAATAATAATAATAATAATAATAATTGTCGTTTCATTATAACGTCTCAAAAACATCACATGATTCTAAGCCTATGCCGTAGTGGAGGGCTCCAGAAACGAACCTCCTGGGGATTATCGATTCCTTAACTTGCACCTAACTATAAGTACACGCCCATTCTGCTCTGGAGCTTGTTAGGGGCGAAGCTTTTTATAGCGTCACCCGTTCGTTCCTCGTAGCCGTTGTAGTATGTAACAAGTATAACATTTTGACCTCCAAGGTGGTGCCGGTGAGACATTTATTCTGTGTGTTGTAGAACAATTCAAAATAGTTTTCATTGTACATACCAATGGCTGCTAATGGGAAATGAGTGACAGGAGCATTTGGCTTTTAGTTAACGTGCACGCTGCGATCCCCATTAGCAGTCATTGGCATGTACATTGAGCACTATCTGAAAGGAAAAGGTTGCTACGTTATACTCGCTGGGCATAACCTCCTTGGTTTTAGAAAGGATTAGCGATCGTTGGGCTGCAGTGCCATGAATACAGAGAACTAGTATATACCATGAACTCGAGGTGGTTAAAGGTGGGAAGTAGACCTGAAGCGCAAGTCGTAAGAAAGTGTGCGTGTGCCACCCCTCCTTTAGTCCTTGTTATGTCCGCTGGATGCCGGTGCTTCTACATGGGGAATATATAACGAAAAGATGCGAGATAGTGGTACTTGGAGTGTTGAATAGATGGTCGAACGGACACACAGACAATTGCATGGATGGACGCATGAACAGACGCCAAGGTGGATGCATGGACGAACGGAGGGACGGACGCACGAACAGACGCACGCATGGACGGGCTGATGAACGCATGGATGGTCACACAGATGCACGCATGGACAGAGGAAAGCAAGCACGAATGGACGGACGAATGCTTCGCTCTACTCTCCATCATTCACTCCATGGATATGCTGCCAATTTTTTTTTACCTCAGACGACGTGAAAACATAGAGTGAAACTCCCGTACTGTTTATGCAGCCGAACTCAGCGAGAGCGCAGTTCATTGTTCAACATGCGGAAGTGGCCAGAATTTAATTGTGAGTGTTCGGAGTCGTTTTGCAACGTACACTTAGTTTATTCTTAAATATAAAATAAAAGTGTGATGTCACATGTGATAAAACGCATTGCTGATTATCACAGTGGAGCATAGTCAAATTTTAAAAACGCGTTTTTAGAAAGAACTGTCAAAATTCCTGGTGCCACTAATTATGATGAATCACTCCTTAGCGCTATCGAGTACGTAAGCCCGAATGTGCATCGCGGATCTTCGTAACCCCACCAGCCTGGTCGCATTGAAAACTTCGATTTCTGTCTAAAGAAAACTTCATCGTGTAGTAAGCGCCTACGGGACGGCTTTTTGCTCTCCCATAGTAGAGTAGCTGGTACTCTAAATCGAGCCCTCCCGAGAGCAGTCTGTCTCTTTTTCTTTCTTTGCGCTGATAGCTTTGGAGAAATGTTCTGACAGTGGTGAGAGTGGAGCACGACTGTCTCCATGGCGCAATCTGCTAGTGCGTCGTCTGTTAAGCAAAAGGTTGGAGGTTCGAGCCCTCCCGGGAGCAGTGTGTCGCTTTTTAGATGCGGAGCATTTAATACTCGAGGCTAGCAGTGCGGCGCCGTCCGCAAGCTTCCTCCTCCTTCTTCCACCATCTGTGCATCCCTTCCTCCTCTACACACCGCGCGCGCTTCACTCCTCCACCATCTGTGCACCCTTCCTCCTCTACACACCGCGTGCGCTTCTCCTCTTCACGAACATTCGCTAGCTGTATAAAGTAGCGCGCATGCGCCGTCACGCTTCGAGAACATCGGCAGCTGACGCGCGCGCATGCGTCGTCACGCTTCGAGAACATCGGCAGCTGACGCGCGCGCATGCGCCGTTGCGCTTCTCCCCCTTCTCGAACATTCGACAGCTGACAGTGCATGCGCCGTCGCGCTGTGTATATTCTCAAGGTCGGCGCTCGCTCGCTCAGTTGCCGCTCGTCGGTTGGTTTGTACGGCGCGTCGACGTCCAAGGTCGCGGTGAAATGAATTCCAACGAATCCACAAACACAATGATCGACGTCCCTTCGACCAGCGCCGCCCTTTCGCATACGTGTGTACGTGTTCACTCATTTAACACCCTCCCCTACAACCACGTTAACCAATTTAGCCATCGACCCAAGTAAGTCGCAATTTAACACCCCATTTCACAACCACGTTAACCAATTTAGCCATCGACCCAAGTAAGTCGCACTTTAACATCCCGTTAACCAATTATATGCTCCGCATCCTCCTCAGTGTTCCCCCGAGGGAAGCTGCGGGCAATTTTTTTTCTTTGCGCTGATAGCTTTGGAGAAATGTTCTGACGGTGGTGAGAGAGGAACACGACTGTTTCCGTGGCAGAATCGGCTAGCGCGATCAACTGTTAACCAAAAGGTTGGAGGTTCGAGCCCTCCCGAGAGCGGTGTGTCTCTTTTTTTTTCTTTGCGCTGATAGCTTCGGAGAAATGTTTTGACGGTGGTGAGAGTGGAGCACGACTGTCTTCGTGGCGCAATCTGCTAGTGCGTCGGCTGTTAAGCAAAACGTTGTAGGTTCGAGCCCTCCCAGGAGCAGTGTGTCGCTTTTTTTCTTCGCGCTGATAGCTTTGGAGAAACGTTCTGACGGTGGTGAGAGTAAAGCGCGGTTGGGTGCGTGGTGCAATGGCTAGAGCAATCTGCTCTTAAGCAAAAGGTTGGAGGTTCGAGCCCTCCCATGAGCGGTGTGTCGCTTTTTTTCTTTCCACTGATATATTTGAAGAAGTGTTCTGACCGTGGTGAGAGTGGAGCACGACTGTCTCTGTGGCGCAATTGGCTAGCACGTTGGGCTGTTACCAAAAGGTTGGAGGTTCCAACCCTGCCATGAGCGGTGTGTCTTTTTTTTTCTTTGCGCTGATACCTTTGGAAAAATGTTCTGATGGTGGTGAGAGTGGAGCACGACTACCTCCGTGACGCAATTGGCTAGCGCGTTCGGCTGTTAACGAAGAGGTTGGAGGTTCGAGCCCTACCGAGAGCGGTGTGTCTCTTTTTTTTCTTTGCGCTGATAGATTTGGAGAAATGTTCTGACTGTGGTGAGAGTGGAGAACGACTGTTTCCGTGGCAGAATCGGCTAGCGCGATCAACTGTTAACCAAAAGGTTGGAGGTTCGAGCCCTCCCGAGAGCGGTGTGTTTCTTTTTTCTTTGCGCTGACAGCTGTGGAGAAATGTTATGACGGTGGTGAGAGTAGAGCACGACTGTCTACGCGGCGCATTTGGCTAGCGCGATCGGCTGTTTACCGAAAGGTTGGGTTGGAGCCCGCCTGGGAGCGGCGTTTCGCTTTTTTCTTTGCGCTGACAGCTTTGGAGAAATGTTCTGATGGTGGTGAGAGTGGAGCACGACTACTTCCGTGACGCAATTGGCTAGCGCGTTCGGCTGTTAACCGAAAGGTTGGAGGTTCGAGCCCTCCCGAGAGTGGTGTGTCTCTTTTTTTTTCTTTGCACTGATAGCTTTGGAGAAATGTTCTGATGGTGGTGTGAGTGGAGCAAGCCTGTCTCCGTGGCGCAATCTGCTAGTGCGTCGGCTGGTAACCAAAAGGTTGGAGGTTCGAGCCCTCCCGAGAGCGGTGTGTCACTTTTTTTCTTTGCGCTGATAGCTTTGGAAAAATGTTCTGATGGTGGTGAGAGTGGAACGCGACTGTCTCCATGGCGCAATTGGCTAGCGCGTTTGGCTGTTAACCCGAGGTTTGGAGTTTCGAGCCCTCCCGGGAGCGGTGTGTCGCTTTTTTCTTTGCTCTGAGAGCTATCGAGAAATGTTCGACTGTAGTGAGAGTAGAGCACGACTGTCTCCGTGTTGCATTTGGCTAGCGTGATCGGCTGTTAACCAAAAGGTTGGAGGTTCGAGCCCTCCCATGAGCGGTGTGTCGCTTTTTTTTCTCTGCACTGATATCTTTGGAGAAATGTTCTGACGGTGGTGAGAGTAGAGCACGACTATCTCCTTGGTACAATTGGCTAGCGCGTTCAGCTGTTAACCAAAAGGTTGGAAGTTGGAGGCCGCCAGGGAGCGGCGTTTCGCTTTTTGCTTTGCGCTGACAGCTTTGGAGAAATGTTCTGATGGTGGTGAGAGTGGAGCACGACTACCTCCGTGACGCAATTGGCTAGCGCGTTCGGCTGTTAACGAAGAGGTTGGAGGTTCGAGCCCTACCGAAAGCGGTGTGTCTCTTTTTTTTCTTTGCGCTGATAGCTTTGGAGAAATGTTCTGACGGTGGTGAGAGTGGAGCACGACTGTTTCCGTGGCAGAATCGGCTAGCGCGATCAACTGTTAACTGATAGGTTGGAAGTTCAAGCCCTCCCGGGAGCAGTGTGTCGCTTTTTTTTCTTTGCGCTGATAGCTTTGGAAAAATGTTCTGACGGTGGTGAGAGTAGAACACGACTACCTCCTTGGCACAATTGGCTAGCGCGTTCAGCTGTTAACCAAAAGGTTGGAGGTTCGAGCCCTCCCGAGAGGGGTGTGTCTCTTTTTTCTTTGCGCTGACAGCTGTGGAGAAATGTTATGACGGTGGTGAGAGTAGAGCACGACTGTCTACGTGGCGCATTTGGCTAGCGCGATCGGCTGTTTATCGAAAGGTTGGAGGTTCGAGCCCTCCCGGGAGCGGCGTTTCGCTTTTTTCTTTGCGCTGACAGCTATGGAGAAATGTTCCGACAGTGGTGATAGTGGAGCACGACTGTGTCCGTGGCGCAGTCTGCTAGTGCGTCGGCTGTTAAGCAAAAGGCTGGAGGTTCGAGCCCTCCCGGGAGCAGTGTGCCGCTTTTTTTCTTTGCGCTGATAGCATTGGAAGAACGTTCTGACGGTGGTGAGAGTAGAGCGCGGTTGGGACCGTGGTGCAATGGCTAGCGCGATCGGCTGTTAACCAAAAGGTTGGAGGTTCGAGCCCTCCCATGAGCAGTGTGTCGCTTTTTTTCTTTGCACTGATATCATTGGAGAAGTGTTCTGACCGTGGTGAGAGTGGAGCACGACTGTGTCCGTGGCGCAATTGGCTAGCGCGTTGGGCTGTTAACCAAAAGGTTGGAGGTTCGTACCCTCCCATGAGCAGTGTGTCTCTTTTTTTCTTTGCGCTGATACCTTTGGAAAAATGTTCTGATGGTGGTGAGAGTGGAGCACGACTACCTCCGTGACGCAATTGGTTAGCGCGTTCGGCTGTTAACCAGAAGGTTGGAGGTTCGAGCCCTCCGAGAGCAGTGTGTCTCTTTTTTTTTCTTTGCGCTAATAGCTTTGGAGAAATGTTCTGACGGTGGTGAGAGTGGAGCACGACTGTTTCCGTGGCAGAATCGGCTAGCGCGATCAACTGTTAACCAAAAGGTTGGAGGTTCGAGCCCTGCCGAGAGCGGTGTGTCTCTTTTTTTTTCTTTGCGCTGATAGCTTTGGAGAAATGTGCTGACGGTGGCGAGAGTGGAGCACGACTGTTTCCGTGGCAGAATCAGCTAGCGCGATCAACTGTTAACTGAAAGATTGGAGGTTCAAGCCCTCCCAGGAGCAGTGTGTCACTTTTATTCTTTGCACTGATAGCTTTTGAGAAATGTTCAGACGGTATTGAGAGTAGAGCACGACTATCTTATTGGCGCAATTGGCTAGCGCGTTCAGCTGTTAACCGAAAGTTTGGAGGTTCGAGCCCTCCCGAGAGTGGTAGAGCGGTGTGTCTCTTTTTTCTTTGCGCTGACAGCAGTGGAAAAATGTTCTGATGGCGGTGATAGTAGAGCACGACTGTCTACGTGGCGCATTTGGCTAGCGCGATCGGCTGTTTTCCGAAAGGTTGGAGGTTCGAGCCCTCCCGGGAGCGGCGTTTAGCTTTTTTCTTTGCGCTGACAGCTATGGAGAAATGTTCAGACAATGGTGAGAGTGGAGCACGACTGTCTCCGTGGCACAATCTGCTAGTGCGTCGGCTGTTAAACAAAAGGTTGGAGGTTCGAGCCCTCCCGAGAGCAGTGTGTCGCTTTTTTTCTTTGCGCTGATAGCTTTGGAGAAACGTTCTGACGGTGGTGAGAGCGGAGCGCTGTTGGGTCCGTTGCGCAATGGCTAGCGCGATCGGCTGTTAACCAAAAGGTTGGAGGTTCGAGGTCTCCCATAAGCAGTGTGTTGCTATTTTTTCTTT